>JAYMFT010174533.1:0-12163 GCA_038088735.1 Panulirus argus
CACAGGTGTAAAACTCTCTCCCCGTAATACACAAATAACATCGAAAACGAGGGCTTCAAGGGGTACCTTCCTAAAGTAAGAAACGTTAATGGAGGAACAGAGAAAAATATCAAAGGAATGGTCTGTCAGATGGAATGGAAGATGGGAATACTGAGACACAGGAGACAAAGCTACAGTGACACATTCAGGAGGACTAGAAATTACTACATTGGGAGAAGAATGGAGGAACAAATTGAGATGTGAATGAGACATGATAGCACAGTACCCAAACTATTTCTCAAATTCATGAGAGAGAGGCCAGTTAATACTGGAGGGCCGAAATATTAGGTAAGGAGCTCGTTCTGTGTGGGATTCGAGTACATATCGGAGTGTGTTTTCACTCGAAGATCCGAAGGTACTACCTCTACAGCCAGCGAGGGAAGGGAAAGGTACTCTTGAGCATATGAATGTCTCCAGTGGTGGGCAGCAAGGGGCTCATGAAGGCACTAGAACTAAACGAAGGTCATGGACCGTTTAGTACCCAGAGTGCGCAGTCACCCGTCAGACGCCTGGCCAGGTTTAAGGTATCCCTCAGTGACGGATATGTCGCAACAGAACTGGGAGAGCGACAGAGCAGTACCAATATAGTGTCCACGGAAGGTGACAGAGCAGTAGCCCTGAACTATCTAGGCCAGTTGCTCCAAGTAGCAGGGCTTGCAAGATACTAGAGGTATTAAACAGGGAGCGCGTTGAATACTTGACTGGTTTAATGACGATAAGGTCAGAGGAGGGCTTCTCAAATGGACTAATAACACTTACCTAATTGGGAGATGATAGAGAATACATGTCAGGGGCGCCTTGTCTAGCTGGATGAGGGTCACAAGTGGGGTACCTCAGAGCTTTGTACTTGGACCATCAATGTCCCTGATCTACGTAAATGATTTTCCAGACAAGGTGGACTCTTGCTGGTAATGTTTGCTAATAATGACCATCAGTGCAACGCACAAGGAACACAGAGATATTACAAGGAGACCAAGACATGACACATTTGTGGTCAGACAAATGTCTTATCAGATTTTAATAGCAAATACTTTCATGAAGATGAGAAGTGGCTTAAAAAGACTAGATGGCGAGTTACCCCATCAGAGGAAGTAAATCACAAGAGACGTGCAATGAAGGAGACATGTCAGTTTATCTGCAATAAAACTGCCTTCATGTATAGGTACTATGGGATGTCTAAAAAGATATAAACAAATGTGTTTAAGGGCAAAGATGGGTATGTTTGGTAGTATGGTAGTCCCGTCAGTGCTATATGGATGTGAGGCACGGACCTTGGAAAAAAATGCAAAGGATAAGGTGATTGTGTTAAAAATGAAATGTTTGAGGACAATATGTAATGTAAGGAGAGTTGATCGAATAAGGAATGATATGGCAAATAAGAGGTATGGTAGTAAGAAGGGTATTTTTGATTGAGTTGAAGAGGGTACGCTGAAATGGTTTGGACATACAAATAGGATGAGTGAGGAAAGGATGATTAAGAGGGTATACGTGTCAGAAGTGGAGGAAAGAAGGAAAAAGAGGAACCAATGAAGAGGTGGCAGGATGGAATGAAAGATGCTTTGATGGCTTGGGGCCTGAACATGAAGAATGGTGCGAGACATGCAAGGAATAAAGCAAAGTAAAGTGATGTGGTTTACATGGAAAGAAGTGTTCTCAATGGGCTGAACCAGGGAATGTGAAAAGGTTGGGGGATACCACGGAATGGTCTGTGGGGCCTAGTTGTGGGTAGGGGCCTCTGGTTTCGGTGACAACTAGACGATGGATGTGAACGAATGAGGCCATTTCTTTGTCTGTTCCTGGCGCTGCCTTGCTGACGCAGGAATTAGCGAACATGTTAATAAAAGAAAAGAGCAATGTTCCCCCTGTTGTTTCGATAATGTAGGTACTTTTGATTATCTGGATTTCTGATGCGTTATAAAATCTCTTCTTCATTACGTATTCTTTGACATAAATCTTTGAAATGATTGTAGATAAAAAAACATAAAAGTTTAATTTCGTACTGGGTGATACGCATTTTAAGAAAACAAACTTTGAAAAGCAAAAGGGATGAATTAGCATTTACCAAACATTATGTGCATGTGAAAGAAAACGATAAGAAAGTGAAACGGCTGACTAATATCGTTAGGAATTCTTATGTTTTGCTGAGTAAACGTTTAAGTAAGTGGATAGAAATATAATAATTATGTGGATATAATCTTTTTGCTCTTGAGAAAATTACCGTATCATTGCAGCTAATTATCCTCTAATTACGAGTCTTTGGGGGGGATGAAAGACCATAAATGCTCAAAAGATACAAATCTAGGTTTGAAACATTACTGAATAAGACTTTAAGTCATTTATAACTGTTGCGGCTAATTTGTTCGTTAACGAACGGAACGGAGAAATGATGTTGACACCTTATGAGACGAGAATAGAATGTAATTATTATGTTTATCTGTAATTATAATGCTTTTCTCTTAAAATGCGAGTTTTAAAAATTTGCCAGATTGTCCGAATATTCTTTCACTGCTGTAGATTTCACCTTAGTTAAATCATATGTTCTCGTCTTAAAAAAAAAGAAATTATTAGATATATAGATTTTACTAAAAAGAAAAAAAATCAATATACCGCATAGCAAACGATAGGAAAATAGAATTATGTAATAATTTCATTAAGGGAATTTCTTTCGCCACCTCCAGTTGTACTCTGTAACCTTCCTGTCTTGTGTATGGCATTAACACATGAGGATAACAGACACAACGATGCATGAAAAGACCCAAGAGAGTATAACAATATACAATATATAATATAGTGTAAATACTCATCCTGGGTGTGAAAATGTAAAGCATGGTAAGTATATCAATACGACAAGTGTATCAACACTTAATTGTTAAGTCTGGTCTTCTCGCTTGAGATGCCACATAGGACTACTAGAAAGAGCCCAAAGGAAAGTACAAAGAATGATACCAAAGAATAAAAAATGGAAAGCCACAGTCGAAGGAGAATAAAGAACATAATATACATACATTGAAATCCTAAGGGGTCGTGACCAGAGTAGCCCCGAACAGTTCTCCGAAGCTGAAGGAGCGAGTCCAGCTCAAAAGAATTATACAAGAAGTTAGCAAGAGAGGTGATCAGGGAGACTTGATAAAGTGCTTCTTCAGGAACAGAGTTGCGCACTCGTGAAACAAACTTATGGAAGAGGGAGAAAATGCGTCTACCACTAGAAAGAGATGGAAAGAAATTATATGACAAAACATAGAGAGGAGAGGCGAGTGTCCACGGGTGTAATCTCCCATCCCCGTCGGAGCAGATGGGTAACATGTTGGTAATAAATCATTTGAGCACAAGCATGTGTTCGTACACGCACGCAAACAAGTAAGCTTAGAATCCCTTCCCTGTACTGTACAAATAGATAATTGCTAGTAAGTAAACAAGCACAAACACACACTCACACACACGCAGGCAAGTCAGGTTAGAGGCAGCGAGGGAGGAGGTGTGTGGTGGTGAGTTCTCCTCGCTGGTGTGACAGTGACTGGCAACTTGTGTAGCTGTTATCTGATGCCGTATAGCATATATTGCCTCTGCCTGGGGCCCAACCAGCCTGCCTCCCTGCCAGGAGGACGTGGCTGCCAGGCAGACGTGACGGACTAAACAGACGTGTGGGAAGTGCGATAACCTGTCCTCGTCATCCACGGATAGGTCTTTCTGGTCTTTAGCAAAGGGCATCTCTAACAACTTCTGTCGCTCTACCTTTCCCTCACTTTTTCGTCCTGACGGCACAATAGCTGTCTTTCCCATTGACAAAGCAACTCTCTTTGGTTCCCGTTTCTCCTCTAACTCCACCTTGGATGACTACATTTCCTCACCCCCTGATGCTCCTCTTACTAATCCTATGACTCTTCCTTAATGTCTTCGGACTGTCCGATAAGCTCTTCTTTCTCTGGACACATGATATTGAAACCTATAAAAGATGAAGGGTGATCAGTACGAAAGAACTGCCTAATTACCCCCCCTTCCCCCTCATCAATAAGGAATCACGCTCACAACATTAGCGGCCCAATGTCGGCAGCGTGTTCTGGCCGTTAGCTCATCAAACAGCGATCTGTCCTGCTGGAACAAATTCACTGCAGTTAACAATGAGGTATCGACAGTTATTGTGATTTTATGTAAGTCTTATGTAACGCGAGAAATGACAGATATGTATAAAGAAAAAAAAAGATATATC
Organism: Panulirus argus; assembly: GCA_038088735.1. Lineage (NCBI taxonomy): Eukaryota > Metazoa > Arthropoda > Malacostraca > Decapoda > Palinuridae > Panulirus > Panulirus argus. The sequence goes on from JAYMFT010174533.1 coordinate 4,247, forward strand.
TGCATACACACACACTCTCTCTTCTCTTCTCTTCTCTTTTCTCTTCTCTCCTCTCTCCTCTCTCTCTCTCTCTCTCTCTCTCTCTCTCTCTCTCTCTCCCGTAGATTACGTTGAAGACAAAGGTGAAGCCATTTTAATCATTATGATTGCAAATAAGAATTATTTCCACTTATATTCGATAAACCAGACGTTACAGCTTCACACTGTCTACCGGAACTAGGATCGTATTTTTGCTGTACTGCTGAAGCCGACGCTTGTACAGATCCTCCGTGACGTGACATGTTCGTACACAAAAACGTCTTGAATCATGAAATTCTGAATGATTTTTAGGACGCGTTTTCGCTAGACCTTGAAGTTAGGTGTTGACCGACGGAACTTTACAGTTCATTTTCCCACTCTCTTGCTGAAAGGTGCCGGGTATAATAAGTGTATAAAGTGGTGGTTTGATGGCAAAAGAGTAACATTTGCTCAATTTCAACCTGGTTACGTTACCCCAAATTATGTTTTTTACTGTGCAGGGGAGGATGGGTATTACTGAGATGTATTGTGTACATACAGACGTAAATTAGTAGTGTTGCTACCAGATATGTGTGTAACTATAGTGTAATGCTCAGGCACTGTTTCGTAAATAATCATCATTGCATGATTTTGAGGCTCATAATTAATATTGATGTATATCGTAATTATTTCACTTTCTTCGGGTAGAGCAATTGCAAGAACCATGTGCGATATGTCCTCACTCGTGAATGCCTTGCAAAACTACGACGTTTTTATAGTTCCGGTAGTGTAGGTAGTTATTTATATTTGTGGGAGACGACATCTGGGACTATTACAAGTCTCCAGGGGAAATCTTTTGAAAGCAAAAAGTGCTACTGGCGTATTATGCAGTCACGTCATTTGTCCGTTTGTGTGCCGAAGGTGGAAAGGAGTGGAAGGTAAGGAAAGTGTGATCTAGGGGTGGAAATAGATGGTGGGGTGTAGAATGTAGGGGTGAATAGACTTCGGTAGTGGGTGAAGGTAGACGGGACCTGGAGGAGACAAAAGTATGTTGGGAATGACTGACTTGGGAGATAGTAAAGTGTGGTGGAGATTGTAGAGGTTGCTTGGTGGAGGAGACAGACGCCTTCAGCAGGGCAACATTGGACGTGAGACGGAAGGCTTGAGTTCTGTGGTCACAGCGGGAGAGAACCGTTGTCTGCAGGCAATACTTTTTTTTTTCAGCAATTATGATCACATGACTTAGGTCCGAGTGAAGCTGTGCCGGTGTGGTGTTGGAATAGAAACATCACCAAGTGATGTATATAGTTAAGAAAATGTGATCGTATGATGTTGCCAGTATGCCTGTAGGCAGCATGGCATACGGGAGTTAGGATTACCGTCCCTCCGTTTCAGAATGGCTGATCGCCGTCTCAGTTCGACTAGGCTACTGGGCTGTCCTTCCTTAACGTCTTCCTATAATACACCGTACACGTAAACTTTCCCTTTTCACTTCCTGTCTTCGTTTCACTTCCTTTTTCATAGTCTCCCCTCTCTCTCTCTCTCTCTCTCTCTCTCTCTCTCTCTCTCTCTCTTGCTGTGAATGGCGAAATTTATACAGAACGAGTGGGGAGGGAGATTGTGATGGGAACGGGTATGGAAATTTTTCATCTTCACAATCCTCTTTTTCCTCCCTATTGTTAAAGACGGCATCAGAGAGAAAGGTAAAAGTCAACGTTTTTATTTATTTGGTCTTCTATACTACACTTACAAATGGTACGTGCGGTGGCCTAGGATCTAGATACTAATGGTACCTGCTGTGGCCCAGGAACACACTAATGGTATTCGCTGGGAACACCTTCATACCAGCGACATGCAGAGTCGACCTGTCTATACGGCTGACACCGCTAATGGAGGCACTTAAAACTTTACAGTCTCAGGCTGGCGCTCTTGGAGACGTTGAAGATAAAGCGGAGGGCGGGGCATTACCGCGCCTTGTATCTGACGATAGTGCTCCTTTAAACCGGGAAATGTTGAGGTACTTTGGTAATGGCTCCAAGACGACGTAGTAGAGATTCCTCTTGCCTTTCAGTATACCTGGGTTATGAATATTGATCTTGGATAACTCTCTTGCACGCTTTTGAGTTTACAAATTACATTCTGTACCTGATACATCCCGGGGAATGGAGAATAGGGTAATGGTATAGATAGATAGATAGAAAGTTGCATTGGTAGATAGATAGACAGATGTAAACTTTGGATTATTCACCATCGATCAAGGAGCTGCGATTGTGGAATGTTCCTGTCTTTTCACCGTAATGAACTCTGGTCCTCAGATCTGTAGGAGAAAATGAGATCCAATTTTCCTCCTGTTTATCTTGCGTCTCCTTTAAAGCTAATTCGATTTAGTTCCCCAACATTCTTTGCTTTATTTATTCATTTTTTCTATCCTTCCTACTCGATTAATTGTGATTCACTGTCTTTCAGTCCTTCATCTCCTTCGTTAGTTAGCCTCCCACCAGTTCCTCCTCCTCCGTTCGTTTTCCTCCCTTCCAGTCCTTCCCTCCTCTTTGTTACCCTGCCTTGCGGCAACCCCTTTCCTGTTGCTGGCCTGCTCCACTTTCTCTCCCTCCCCTCCACTCCCAGTGTTACCCCTTCCTCCCTCCATTCACCGATGGGGGTCACAGTAAACATGAGGCAGTGGGCGGTAGAGCCGACAGGCTGCAGCTTTCATAGGCCTTGTGTTGTGACGCAAGTCTTTGTCACATCACCACGCTCTGAAGCACCACGCAGAGGGATACTTGTGTTGTAAGCCTGCAGCACAAAGTGTTTTGATCCAGGACCACACAAAGGGATAGATGTGTTGTAGGCTTACAACACGCGAAGGAGCGTTGTGATCCGGCACCACACGAGGGGTTTAATCTGTTGTAAGCCCACGACACGCGGGGCGGGTGAACCTGCTGTAGATTCACGACACGCCGTGAAGCTGATGAGTTTTCAGCTCACGAGGATAGGCACGTAAGGGGAATGAACTCACGACATACCTCGAATTTTTCAGCTAAAGTCCATCAGCGCAGAGTTCATGATAACGCTGTTCCCAGTCCACAACCCAGACTCTGTACTGTATTAATTATGAAGATCTGAACGCGTTACGCTGCATATATTAGACCAAGATTAGTTCACAGTCACACGTGTGGTTATCAGTATGCAAGGATGAAGTTCCTTTGATTTATGATATAGCGACAGTAAATGGAAGGAGTACGTTGAACGCTACGGTGGGGAGAGTGGCGGTATTGTGTTACAGAGAAAAATAAGGCTGCCGCTGACACTGTGGTGGTGGGTAGGAAGACCTGTAAAAGAAGGGTTTTCCGAAACATTGTTGACAGCTTAGGAAAGTTGTGTTGAACTCAGGTACCTTGTTGAGGAACTGACGACCAGATGTTTAATTTGGAGTTAATGAGTTCTGAAGTTGGGATGCACTGTGTGTGTGTGTTTGTGTGTGTGTATAGCCATCTAGGAGAAGATCAAAGGCCTCTAAGTGAGGACGCAGCTTGTTGGAATCGGTGACCCAACGCACAAAGAACGGACTCTGTGTAAACAAGCCATGAGGCCAAAAGGAAACGGCGAGACCCGTTAACCAAAGATAAAACACGGGTAGAGAACCAGAAATGATAGCCGAGTAAACAGGAACGTGAAAATGATTAATTTTGTGAGAAAAAATATAAAAGTTAAGTGACATGCTTTAAGGAAAAATACAGTACCACCATTCACCCATGGCCCACACTAACACAGGTCTGTCCTTTCCTACGCTGCCACCATTCAATCATGGCCCACATGTCACCAGTCATCTCTTGCCCACGTTACCATCAGTGAACCGTTGCTGACACTACCACCAGTCAGCCATTGCCCACTCTGCCGCCAGTCAGGTCCCGCTCATGTTGCCACGGTCTCCCGGGCAGAGTTGTAAATAAAAGCAGTGTGATGCGGCCACAAAATGTAAAAGTTTTGTCATCTGTCTGAGGAGATAAATAAGATTTTATTTGTTTTCTCTGGACTTTTATCTTATAAGTTTTGACTCTGTGTGTGTGTGTGTTTGTGTGTGTGTGTGTGTTTGTGTTCAGTGTAATGCATTTCCTGGGATTTTTCTCTCTCTTTCTGCACTGCGTCAAGTTTTAAGTTATTATTCTGTGAGTAACGTTGAGGTGGTGTAATATGATATCTTTTTGTCTTGCGCAAATATGTATCAGTAGTTGACAGATGAGGTTCAGACCTGCTGATTATTCTGTCGTTAAATTTCTTCACTTCCCAACCACAAGCAGTCCAGCTTCTGCCTCAAAACACCGTTGAACGTTAGATCATTATGGAGGCAAAAGCAAGAGAACCATTCATTTACTATAGTCAGCTGTCGATCAGGGGCGGGGGGGGATTGCTGTAGCTGAGAACGGATGAACCGTGAAGGCTGGCTGACGCGATTGGCAGATGTCCAGTTATATATCTCCGCAGACATCTCTCGATTGGTTTTAGAATGCAAATTCTTGCTTAGGTTATAGATAAAGTGATGGATTACCACTTGCAACGTTTTCCGATCGTAAAATGGTGGTGTAGAGTTGCTATTTTGTGGCGTCACTCGCGTGGCTTCCTACGATGCCTGCAACACATGGCGAGGTGAAGCGCTGATCATACATATCTGGTCTTCTATACTCGCATATTTAGGTACAATTAGTTTGTGAACTAAAATTTTGAAGGTAATCGCTATTATTATTATTATTATTATTATTATTATTATTATTATTACTAAATGTTTTATCATTTATGTATTACGTATCGTATTCAATAATGAATTATTTCTTATGCGTTTATAAATATTACGAGAAACTTGGCATGTGATTCATGCGTATGTTGGCGTATTTATTCCTTTTTTATGGTCATTGCTGTCAGTGGTGGCTGGTAACAAAGCAGCAATACAGTCATTAAGTTGAATTATTTCGTGATCTGCATTTAACTCAAGTACGTACTTCAAATTTACGCCTCCAGTACTTATCTTGTATTCATCATGGGGGAAAATATACGTACGAGTGCTGCTTCACCCTTCTTCCAAGGACTCGTTTCTTGTTGGTGTGAGGGCAGGAGGTCGTCACGTTGATACCTGGGATGCATGAATATAACACCCTTCTTCCTTTCTACATGCAGTTAAAGAGACGTAGAGAAGAGAATAACGAAGCAAACTTGTATTTTCGCTGAGAATGCACTTGGTATGAATAAAGATAGTCAGTATTCAGGGTACTTTAAGTTAAATGGAGATCCCGAGATACTCTTGCTAACTACCTAGAATAACGAAGTGATGAAACTTCTTTACTTGTCACCACTGACTACTGATTGTCTCCTGCGTGCGAATGCGTGTGTGAAAGGGATTGTTTACCATTACGAAAGCCCAGTTACTGTTACAGGGGTGGTACCCTGGCTAGGCTTTCTGACCAGGAAGATGCTTCTGGGATGCCTCGCCAGCGTTTCTTAACGTTGTTCACCAAAGCGGAACCCCCGGCCATATGGCGACGCTGCATGGATATTTCTGTAGCCTCGTGGTGGCGCGTGTTGGTCAGGACGCAGCCTTGGTCCCGCCCCTGAACAGCAGCGAAACTAGATTGCGAACATTCTCTATTGTGTTCCGCAAAATTAAAAAGTCATAGGAATATTATACTAGAAAAACAAAAATTAGAAACAAGATAAAAGAAAGAAAAAAAGATACTCGTAAGGAACCGATGTGTGTCGTGCCCTTAGCTAACACCACTGGGTACCCCTCGATAATGTGGCAGATGGTGTTGCGTGCTTGTTGCCGTTAATAACCTGACCGGAAACACTTTTTACGTCCTCTGTGGAATCGTCTCGCTCTCATAACGGAAGACTGATAAGCATTTTCATCACCATTTTTTGAAGAGCGTGACCTTACCTCTGTAAACATTTGTGAACATTTAGGGAAAAGTTTTACAGTTTCTTGCATGTACGAATATATATTATATGTTGCCTTACCAGTTCGATGGTTAATATTTATGCTTGGATGCAAACGTACCATAATTTATGCCTGGATGGGAAAACTGATCTTTGTCATATTAAGATACGCATTTCTAAAAACAGTAATACTTTACTTTTGCAGATGTATAAGTGTTTCGTAGGGTTGGTTGTATCTGAAAGTAACATAAGATGTAGTGTGGACAGACAAGGGGAGAGGTAATGACTGGTTGGGAGGGAGAGGGAGTACTTACTTGTAAGAGCCCTTATATGATTAGGTTTTACCACTAGCGAAAGGCTAGCGCATAGCAGAGACCGAATGTGCCAACAGCATTTGGTGCAGCTAGGCTGTCACCCATCCTAGTACCAAACAGACCCCGAGAGAGAGAGAGAGGTCTTTTCTTTTGTTTGTGTGTTCGTGCACATGCGTGTGTCTGTCTGGGTGCATGTGTGGAAGGACTGTGGGCTGCGGATAACCACAGGTCCGATGTCTGCATGGAGAATATTGTGCCAGACTCAACATTACGTCTAGAACCTGACTAAAGTATTCGTCCTGACCCATCAACCATTCGAACCTAGTGGAAAATATTCTTTTTGTACTTCTGCTTTCGAAGTTAAATTAAACAGGTACTCTGTCCACGTACATACAGCCTTTTAAAGACAGAAAACCAGCTCAAGCCTTTTTTTTTTTGTTTTGTTTTCAGATACCAAGGGAACTAATCAAACCCTGGGATAAGACGCTTGCCTTACCTTACCTTACCTTTCATTGGTGTGGAAATAAGTTATCTGGTTGAGGGCTTGATCTGCTGGGTCGTTTTTCGCTGCAGTTCCTTTTTTATTTTTTTTTTTGTCACTTTCTTCGTATGTATTGCCTGGATTTGCTATCTTTTAAAGCTGTAGGAGTTGTCCATACACAAATGGTGCCTGTTCAGCATTACAAAAGTTAAAGAGGAACGTGATGTTGGCGCTAGAAGGTTATAGAAGGGAAATCCTGGACTTTATCTTCATGTTGTCACAGTAAAGCATCATTTGGATTAGATATATTTATTTCTTAACCTATGGAGCACCATGGTACGGCCCTTGAAAATGACAGTACAATCCTTGGGTATGATAACCCCAGGTCTTTGAACTTAAGGATCTGGTGAAAGGTGAGAACGTCATACCCAAGCGTGCCCAGGTGTTTGACCCTAAGGATGTGGTCAGAGGTCACAAACATAATACCCAAGCGTAGTAACGTCGAGCTCAAGGGCCGTACCATGTGGATGACAGGAGCGCCCCTGTCATTTCCAGGTGAGGAGAAAAGTCTTGTTGAAATACCACGTCGGGAGAAGCTCTTGTGTAAAGAGGTTTCCTGTGGAGTTGCTGTTGCTGTGACAGGGAACGTGAGCCAACAGGAAGGGCAAGTGTGGATGAAGAGCACAAGCCCTCCATATGTGGGACATCAGACAGACGTGAATAAATTATAAACGGTGAAAGTGGAAGAAGAAACTTGTACTATATTGTATATTGGTTTTACATCGAAAAGGCATCTTTTTTTTCACTGATTGTATGAAGAATTATCACCTTATAAATCGTGATTGTAAAATTTATCTGTGAAATAAGGAACAGGTGGCCACACCTATGAATTGTTTATACTTCTGACAGTAATATGTTGTAACTCGTTATCAGCAGCAGGTCTGTCTTAGGACGACGCGCTCATATCTGGATTTAAGTGTGAACATTTATTGCCAACGGAGGTCCCACGAGTTGAGAAACTAGGTGTCTCAGCAAAGCGCCTAAGATGTATATTATTGTATCTTATTGGTAATAATTATTGTTTCCAGGTATTAAAATGCTATCAAGTGTAATTAGTGATGTCCAGTAAATATATATATATATATATATATATATATATATATATATATTATCTCAGGGGATAGGGGAGAAAGAATACTT
>JAYMFT010174543.1:0-26144 GCA_038088735.1 Panulirus argus
ATTTGTAAATACTTTCCCTGTCTGTTTTTCCCCCTTTCTCAATTCTCTCTATATTTCAATTAGGGCCCGGCCTTGATATGGACTTTTGTCCGTGACTGGAGCCTTCAACATAAAAAAAAACCTACATCATTTGGTGAACTTGATCATTTTGATAAACTACATCATATTGGTGAACTTGACCGTTGTGTTGAAGTAGATCATTTTGGCGTAATGAACTATTTTGATGAACTACATCATTTGGCGTAATGAACTATTTTGATGAACTACATCATTTGGTGTACTAGATCATTTGGTAAACTAGATAATTTTGGTGAAGTAGACCATTTTGGTGACCCCATAGGATTTGGTGAATTTGATCGTTTAGGTGAAATAGTTTATTATTTTGAACTATACTATATTGATGTACAAATTCATTTTGGTGAACTAAGTTATTTGGTGTACTATAATATTTTCGAAAGTAGATCATATTAGTGAATTAGATGATACTGGTGTGCTGCATCATTTAAGTGACTTCAATGATTTTTGTAAGATAGACATTTTACAGAAATAGATCATATAGATGACAGAAGCCAATTTAGTGTACTAGATCATTTTCGCGAACTAAATCATTTTGGTGAACTGCATCGTATATGTGAACTAGGTCATTTTGGTAAACTACATCATTTTTGTGAACTAGACCATTTTGGTGAACTAGATTATTTGGTGAACTTGATCATTTTCATGAACTAGAATATTCTAGTGAACTAGATCATTTTAGAGAACTAGATCATATAGGTGAAATACACCAATCTGTTGTACTAGATCATTTGATGATCATTTTAAAAAGCAAGATTTTTTGGTGAATTAAACCATTTTGGTGAACCAGACCATTTTGGTGAAATAGGTTACTTGGGCAACAATATAATCTTAGAGAACTGTATCATATTGGTGAACTAGATCATCTAAGTGATATAGATCTTTTTGGTGAAATAGACCATTTTAGAGAAGTAGATCCAAAAGGTGAAGTAGATCAATTTGTTGAAATACATCATTTGGTGAACTAGATTATTTTGGTGAACTAAATCATTTGAGTGAACTAGATCAATTAGGTGAATTTGATCATTTAGGTGAAATAAACGGATTTGATGAACTAGATCATTTGATGAACTTGATCATTTTGGAGAAATATTATCATTTGATGAACTTCACCACTTTGGTGAGCTAGACCATTATGATGAACTAAATCATTTGCTAAACTAGTTCAGTTTGGTCAACTAGGTTATTCAGGTGAGCTAGATCATTTTGGTAAACTAGACCATTTTTTCAGTTAGATCCTTTTGGCGAACTAAACCATATTGGTGAACTAGATAATTTTCGTGAACTAAACCATTTTGGTGAACTACCTCATTTTGTTGAACTAGACAACTTTGATGAACTACATCATTTTGGTGAACTAGACCATTTTAGTGAACTAGATCATTTGATGAACTTGATCATTTTGATGAACTAGATAATTTTGGTGAACTAGACCAATTAGGAGAACTAGATCTTTTTGATGAGCTACACCATTTTGGTGAACATGGTTATCTGGTGAACTATATCATTTTGGAGAAGTAGATCATTTTGGTGAACTACATCATATTAGTGAACTAGATGATTTAGGTGAAGTAGATCATTTCGTTGAACTAAACACTTTTAGTGAAACTGATGATTTGGTGAAATATACCACTTTTTTGAACTAGATTATTTGGTGAACTTGATCATTTTTTGTGAACTAGTCCATGTTGGTGAACTACGTTATTTTGGTGAACTGGACCATGTCAGTGAACAACATCATTCTGGTGAAGTAGATCGTTTTGGAGAACTAGATTATTTTGATACACTAAATCACATTTGGATTAAGTAGATCCTTTTGATGAACTAGACTATTCTATTGATAGAATGTTTTGGTGAATTTGACCATTTTGGTGAAGTAGAACATTTTGGTGTACAAGATTATTTTGCTGAACTAGATCATATTGGTAATCTAGATCATTTTGGTAAAATAAACGATTTTGGAGAAATATTTCATTTAGATAAAATAAATCAATTTGGTGAACTTGATCATTTTGGTAAACTAGATAATTTTTGGTGATGTAGACCATTTTGGTGAACTAAACCATTTTGGTGAACTAGATCTTTTGGTGAACTAAACCATTTTGGTGAACTAGATCTTTTGGTGAACTATATCATTTTGGAGATCTAGACGATGTTGGTGTAATAGACCATTTTGATGAACTCCATGTTTTGGTGAACTACATCATTTAGTAGACTAGAAAATTTTGGTGAATTAGACCATCTTCGTGGACCAGGTGAACTTGATCATTTAGGTGATCAGGTTCATTTTTGAAAACTATGCCATATTGGTGACCAAACTTATTTTGGTGAACTAGATTATTTTGGTGGAAAAGACCATTCTAATGAAATTGATCATTTAGGCAAAATAGCCCAACTTGGTGAACTACATCATTGCGTGAACTTAATAATTTTGGTGAACTAGATAATTTAAGTGAATTAGATCAATTTGGTATAAAGACCGTTTTGGAGAAACATATCACTTAGGTGAAATTTACAAATTATATGAATCAGATAATATGATGAACTTGATCATTATGGTAAACTATGGTGAACTAGACCATTCTGATGAAGTTGATCATTTTCATTGAATCAGACCATTTTGGTGAACTAGATCTTTTTGATGAACTAGAATGTTTCGTCGAACTAGATCATATTGGTAAAGTAGATCATTTTGGTGAACTAGATCATATTGGTGAATTACATGATATAGGTGAAGTAGATAATTTTGGTGAACTAAACAATTTGAGTGAAATAGACAATTTAGGTAAAATTGATCAATATGGTGAACAAGATCATTTGGTGAATTAGATCATTTTGCCTAACTAGACGACTTTGTTGAACTAGATCATTTTGGTCAACTAGACCATTTTGATCAATTAGATCAATTTAGTGAACTAAATCATGTTGTTGAACTAGATCATTTTCGTGAACTAGACCATTTTGGTGAACTACATCATTTTGGAGAACTAAACAATTTTGGTAAACTAGATCATTTGAAGAGAGTGATCGTTTTTTTTTAACTAGATCATCTTGGTGAACTAAATATTATTTGTGAACTAAATCATTTTGGTAAACTAGATCTTTTGATGAACTAAACCATTTAGCAAACTAGACCATTTTGTTCAAATAGACCATTACGGTGAACTAAACCATGTTGGTGAACTAGATCGCTTTGGTGAACTAAATCATTTTGGTAAACTAGAACATTTTGATCAATTAGATCATTTTGGTGAACTAATCCATGTTGGTGAACTACATCATTTTGGTTAAGTAGACCATTTTGGTGAACTAGATCATTTGGTGAGCATCATTTTGATGAACTAGATCATTTTGGTGAATTACACTATTTTGGTGAACAAGAATATTTCGTCGAACTAGATGATATTAGTAAACTAGAGCATTTTGGTGAACTAATCTATCTTGCTGTACTATATTATCTGGTGAACAATATCATTTTGAAGAACTAGATCATATTGGTGAACATGAACATTTTGATGAATTATATTATTTTGGTAAACTAGACCATTTCTTTCAATCAGATTATTATGGTGAACTAAACCATGTTGGTGGACTAGATCATTTTAGTGAACTAGATGATTTTGGTAAACTAGACCATTTTGTTCTATTAGATAATTTTTATGAACTAAATCATGTTGGTGAACTAGATCACTTTCGTGAACAAGACGATTTTGGTGAACCACATTTTGGTGAACAAGACCACTTTGATGAACTAGATCATTTGGTGAACTACATCATTTTGATGAACTACATCATTTTGGTGAATTAGGCCATTTTGATGAAGTAGATAATTTTGGTGCAATGGACCATTTTGATGAACTATATCCTTTGGTGAGCTAGATCATTTGGTAAACTAGATAATTTTGGTGAATTAGACCATTTTGTTAAACCAGATCATTTGGTGAACTTGGTCATTTAGGTTAACAAATTCATTTTTGTAAACTATGCGATACTGATGAACAGGCTCATTTTGGTGAACTAGATTATTCTGGTGAGTTAAACCATTTTAGTGAAACTAATCATTTAGGAAAAATGAACCAACTTGGTGAACTAGATCATTTTGGTTTAATAGATCATTATGGTGAACTAGTTCATTTGTTGGACTTTATCGTTTTGGTGAACTAGATCATTTTGGAGAAATAAATCATTAAGTGAGATAGACCAATTTGGTGAACTAGAACATTTGAGGAACTTGATCATTTTGGAGAACTAGATCATTTTGATGAACTAGATCATATTAGTGAACTAGATCATTCATACACGTTCCTCAGATCATCATATCAAACATTCTTGTTCCTCAGATCATCAGATCGTACGTGCCCTTTCCTCAGATAATTAGATGATACTTATCTGTTCCTCAGATCATCAGATGATACCCACATATTCCTCAGATCATTAGATCATACGTTCCTGCTCTTCATATCATCATATCATTCATACTCGTTCTTCATATCATAAGGTCAAACGTATCTGTTCCTCGTATCTTTAGATCATACGTACCTGTTTGTAACATCATCAGATCAAATTTCCTCAGATCAAACTTATGTGCTCCTCAGATCATCATATCATACGTGCTTGTTCCTAGGATAATCAGATTACTCATACTCGTTTCTAAGATCATCAGATCATACGCATCTGTTCCTCAGATTATCAGATCAAATGTACCTGTTCCTCAGATAATTAGATCATACGTACCTGATCCTCAAATCATCAGATGGTACGGAACCGTTCTTAAGATTACCATATCATACGTATCTATACCTTAGTTCATCAGATCATACGACCCTCTTCCTCAGATCATACATACCTGTTCCTTAGATCATCATTTCATAAGTACATGTTCCTCAGATGATTATATCATATGGACATGTTCCTCAGATCATCATAGCATACGTATCTGTTCCTCAAATCATCAGATCATACGTACCTGTTCCTATGACCATCAGATCATGCTACATGTTCCTCAGATCGTGAGATCATACGAACTTGTTCAATAGATGATCAGATCATTCATGCTTGTTCCTCATATCATCATATCATACGCAACTGTTTAAAAAATCATCAGATCATACCTACCTGTTCCTCAGATCATCATATCATTCTTACTCGTTCCTCAGATCATCAGATCATACGTACTTGTTCCTCAGATCATCAGATCATACGTACATGTTCCTCAGATAATCAGATCATACGTACATGTTCCTCAGATCATCAGACCATACGCACCTGTTCCTCAGATCATTAGATCATACATACCTGTTCTTCATATACTCATATTATTCATACTCTTTCCACAGAACATTAAACCATACTTACCTGTTCCTCAAATAATCTGATCATACGTACATGCTCCTTAGATCTTCGTATAATTCGTACCTGTTTTTCAGAACATCATATCATACTTACCTGTTTTTCTTTGATAATCAAATCATTTATTACACGTTCTTCATATCATCAGATCAAACGTATGTGTTCCTCAGGTCATCAGATCATATGTAGTTGTTCGTCAGATCATCAGATCATACCTACAGGTTCCTCAGATCATCAGATTATACGTATATGTTCCCAAGATCATCAGATCATATGTACTTGTTCCTCAAATCATCAGATCATACGTACTTGTTCTTTAGATCATCCGATCCTACACAGCGGTTCCTTAGATCATACGTACAGGTTCCTCAGATCATGAGATCATACGTACCTGTTGCTTTGATCATTAGATCAAACGTACCTATTCTTCAGATCATCAGATTATACCTAACTGTTCCTCAGATCATACGTACCTGTTTTTCAGATAATAAGATCATACGGACCTGATCTTCAGATCATCACATCATATATACCTGTTCCTCAGATCATCAGACCATACTTACATGTTCTTCATATGATGCGTACTTGTTCCTCATATCATCAGATCATACTTACCTGTTCCTAAGATCATTAGATCTAATCTACCTGTTCATCAGATCATCAAATCATACGTACCTGTTCCTCAGATCTTTAGATCAAATGTACCTGTTCCTCAGACCATAAGATCATACGGACCTGTTCTTCAGATCATTTCATCATACATACTTGCTCCTCAAAACATCTGATCATACGTATCTGTTCCTCAGATCATCCTTACCTGTTCCTCAGATCACAAGATCATACGTACCTATTCTTCATATCATCACATCATACATACCTGTTCATCAGATCATCAGATCATACGTACCTATTCCTCGGATCATTAGATCAAATGTATCTCTTCCTCAGATCATAAGATCATACGGACCTGTTCTTCAGATCATTTTATCATACACACCTGTTCCTCAAAACATCAGATCATACGTACCTGTTCCTCAGATCATCCTTACCTGTTCCTAAGATCACAAGATCATACGTACCTTTTCTTCAGATCATCACATCATAAATACCTGTTCATCAGATCATCAGATCATACGTACATGTTCCTCAGATTATCAGATCATACCTACTTGTTTCTCAGATCATCAGGTCATACTACTTTTTTCTTAAATCATCAGATCATACGTACTTGTTACTCAGACAATCAGATCATACGTACCTGTTCCACAGATCATCAGATTATTCATACTCGATCCTCAGATCATCAGATCATACGTACCGGTTACACAGATCATTAAGTCATACGTATATGTTCCTCAGATCATCAGATCATTCCAACATGTTTCACAAAACATCAGATCATGCATACTTTTTCCACGAATCATCAGATTACACGTACCTATTTCTCAGATCATCAAATCATATGTATGCGTTTTAGATATCATTAGATCATATGTACTGGCTCCTCAGTTCTTTAGATCCAAACTAACCTGTTCCTCAACTCATTAGATCACACGTACCTCTTCCTCAAATCATTATATCATACGTACCTGTTCCTCAGATCATCATATCATACATACTTGTTCATCAGATCAACACGTCATACATACCTGTTCCTCATATCATCAGATCATACCTACCTTTTCCTCAAATCATCAGATCATACCTACCTGTTATTCAGATCATCAGATCATACGTACCTGCTCTTTGGATCATCAGATCATACGTACATGGTAGTCAAATCATCAGATCATACCTACCTTTTCCTCAGACCATCAGATTAAACGTACCTGTTCCTCAGATCGTCAGTTCATACGTGCCTGTTCCTAAGATCATCAGTTAATACCTACGTTTTCCGCAGATCATTACATCATGCATTCATGTTCCTCAGATCATCAGATCATTCGTACTTTCCCTCAGATCATCATATTATGTCTACCTATTTCTCAGATCATTTTATCATACGTATCTATTCCTCAGATCATCAGATCATACGTATATGTTCCTCAAATCATCTGGTTCACACATACCTGTTCCTCAGACCACCAGATCATACGTACTTGTTCCTCAGATCATAAGATCATACATACTTATTCCTCAGTTCATCAGATCATACCTACCTGTTCCACAGATTATCAGATCATACGTACCTGTTTCTCAGATCATCAGATCATACGTACATTCTTCTCAGATCATCACATCATTCGCACTTGTTCCTCAAATCATCAGATCATTCGTAGCTGTTCCTCAGATAATCTTATCATACGTAATTGTTCCTCAGATCATCTGATCACACATTCCTGTTCCTCAGATCATCAGATCATACGCATATGTTCCTCATATCACCAGATCATACGCGCATGTTCCTCAGATTATCAGATCATACCTACTTGTTTCTCAGATCATCAGGTCATACGTACCTGTTCCTCACACCATCAGATCATACGTATATGTACATCAGCTCATCAGATTATACGTACTTGTTCCACAGATCACTAAATCATACGTATATGTTCCTCATATCATCAGATCATACGCACATGTTCCTCACATTATCAGATCATACCTACTTGTTTCTCAGATCATCAGGTCATACGTACCTGTTCCTCACACCATTAGATCATACGTAAATGTTCCTCAGATCATCATATCACTCATACTCGATTCTCTGATCATCAGAATATACGTACTTGTTCCACATATCATTAGATCATACGTATATGTTCCTCAGATCATCAATTCATACGTACATGTTCTACAGATCATCAGATCATACGTACCTCTTCCTCAGATCTTTTGATCATAATTACCTGTTCTTTCAAATCATCAAATCATACTTACCTGTTCCTCAGGCCATTAGATCATACGTGCTCCTTAGGTCATCAGATCATACTTTATTTTCTTCAGATCATCAGATCATACCTACCTGTTCCGCAGATTATCAGATAATACGTACCTTTTTCTCAGATCATCAGATTATACGTAAATTTACTTCAAATCATCAGATCATACATACCTGTTCCTCAGATCACTTTATCATACGTAATTGTTCCTCAGATCATCTGATCACGCATTCCTGCTCCTCAGATCATCAGATCATACGCATATGTTCCTCAGATTATCAGATCATACCTACTTGTTTCTCAGATCATCAGGTTATACGTACCTATTCCTCACACCATCAGATCATACGTATCTATACATTAGACCATCAGATTATACGTACTTGTTCCACAGACAATTAGATCATACGAATATGTTCCTCATATCATCAGATCATACGCACATGTTCCTCAGATTATCGGATCATACCTACTTGTTTCTCAGATCATCAGGTCATACGTACCTGTTCCTCACACCATTTGATCATACTCACATGTTCCTCAGATCATCAGATCACTCATACTCGAGCCTCTGATTATCAGATTATAAGTAATTGTTCTACAGGTCAATAGATCATACGTATATGTTCCTCAGATCATCAGTTCATAAGTACATGTTCTACAGATCATCAGATCATACGTACCTCTTCTTCAGATCTTTTGATCATACGTACTTGTTCTTTCAAATCATTAAATCATACTCACCTGTTCCTCAGATTATTAGATCATACATACATGTTCCTCAGGTCATTTGATCATACGTACTTTTCTTCAGATCATCAGATCATACCTACCTGTTTCTCAGATTATCAGATCATACATACATGTTTCTCAGATCATCAGATCATACGTAAATTTTTCTCTGATCATCATGTCATGCGTACCTGATCCTCAAATCATCAGATCATACGTACCTTTTCCACAGATCATTTCATCATACGTAATTGTTCCTCAGATCATCTGATCACACATTCCTGATCCTCAGATCATCAGATCATACGCATATGTTCTTCATATCATCAGATCATACTCACATGTTCCTCAGATTATCAGATCATACCTATTTGTTTCTCAGATCATCAGGTCATACGTACCTGTTCCTCACACCATCAGATCATACGTAAATGTTCCTCAGATCATCAGATCATTCATACTCGATCCTCTGATCATTAGATTATACATATTTGTTCCACAGATCATTAGATCATACGTATATGTTCCTCAGACCATCAGTTCATACGTACATGTTCTACAGATCATCAGATCATACGTACCTCTTCTTCAGATCTTTGATCATGCTTACCTGTTCTTTCAAATCATCAAATCATGCGCACCTGTTCCTCAGATCATCAAATCATACATGCACTTTCCTCAGGTCATCAGATCATAAGTAATTTCTTCAGATCATCATATCATACCTACCTGTTCTTCAGAACATTTTATCATACGTATCTGTTCCTCAGATTTTCAGATCATACGTATATGTTCCTCAAATCATCTGGTCACACATACCTGTTCCTCAGATCACCATATCATACGTACCTGTTCTTCAGATCATTAAATCATACATATAATTTCCTCAGTTCATCAGATCATACCTACCTGATCCTCAGATTATCAGATCATATGTACCTGTTTCTCAGATCATCAGATCATGCGTACATGTTCCTAAAATCATATGATCATACGTACCTTTTCCTTAGATCATCAGATCATACGTGCATGTTCCTCAGATCATATGATCACACGTATCTTTTCCTCAGATCATCTGGTTACACGTACCTGTTCCTCAGATGATCAGATCGTACGTACCTTTCCCTTAGATCATCAGATCATACGCACATGTTCCTCAGATCATCATATCATGGGTAAGTGTTCCTCAAATCATCAGATCATAACTACCTGTTCCTCAGATCATCAGGTCAAACATACCTGTTCCTTAAATCATCAGATCATACGTACCTGTTTCTCAGGTCATTAGCTTACACATACATGTTCCTCACTTTATCAGATTATACTTACCTGTTCCTCAAATCATCAGATCATACATGCCTCTTCCTCACATCGTTTTATCATACGTGCCTGTTCCTCAGATCATTAAATCAAACGTATCTCTTCCTTACATCATAAGATAATACGTACTCGTTTCTCAGATTATCAGATGATACGTACATGTTCCTCAAATCATCAGATCATACGTACCTGTTCCTCAGGTTATCAGATCATACGCACATTTTCCTGAGATAATCAGATCATACGTATGTGCTCCTCAAATCATCAGATCATACATACCTGCTCCCTCAGATCATCAAATCATACGTACCAGTTCTTGAAATCATGAAATCATTCTTTTAGTTTTTGTTTAAAATACTATTTGCTTTACTGGGATTTTTTTTTTTTTATGTTGATTGTCGTCTGTTCTGTCTTTCAGCATCCACCCTATGTTCTCCACAACTTCATCTCTGGTACAAATGATCTCTGTTGCATTAAAGGAGTTCACACAATTTGAGCGTATTCCTTCCTTTTATCTGCATTTCACATGAACTGAACTCCCTGATGTAATGGGGCAAACAAGATCTCTGGCTGTCTCAGCTGCACATTCACCAGCATCAAAGTGTTTCAAAATATCTAACTTTATTTTTGTGCTATTCTTTTGCTGGTTTTCTTCATGCAAGAAGCATAAGACTCACTTGGGCACTTTCATAACTGTCGGTGTTTTTAGGAGACAGTTCATAACATTACAATATATGACTGTGTTGTATCATTACTGTAAAAGCCACATGCATGACTGTCTCCACCTTGGTGGACTATGAAACCTATTTAGGAAACAGTCACATGATAATCAACCATTCTTACTATGCATGATCTTAGAACCTTTCCTTCATATTTACATGATATCATTTATTCTTTTTTTATGGGGAATATGTAAATAATATACAGCATATTGATGTTACGTGAAGTGGGTGATGAAAGTAATTATGACGGCACACAATTTTTTGAAAAGATGTGATGAACTTGACAATTTTTTAGGAAATACAATGAAAGTAGTGCAATCCTTACCCCTAAGAGGAATTGTTCTAAAAATAGGGGAATCTTTACCACAGGAAAAACATCTGGAGATATCTTGGACAACATACGGGAAAAAAAATATGGTAACACTCAAGATAGAATAACAGGAATATCTTAATTACTTAATTCCCTGTTCATGTGCAACGGAGTGGAAATTGAAAACAGTATTTCTAATAACCCAAGGAAAAGGTGTTTATGCAGTATTTGGATTTAAGTCCATGATTAGAAGAGCCATTTATGGAACCAGAGAAGAATTCAGTTTAGAGAGGACATATAACTAGGGAACTTAGACCATAAAACTTAGATTTAGCAAATTTCCTTAATATTCCTTCCATGTTTACATTACGGTATAGTTCTGTAGTTAATCTTTCTAGATTTTACCTCTCCTCCTTTTTTCATTTATGTATTTCCTTTCATATATATTTGCCATATCCCCCGCTAGTGAGGTATAACCAGGAACAAACAAAGAAATGGCCACATTGACTCACATCCACCTGTAGCTAGCATGTATATATAATGCACCGAAACCAAAGCCTCCTATCGACTACCAGTCCCCACAGACATTCTCGACATTCTCCTGCAAGCACATAACAGAGTATTACAGATAGTCCAACCAATCTCAGTATTTCTCTCCTGTTTTTGTACTCATGATGACGTATTTGTATTTTCCTACAAATCCCTATTAAACAAATCACTCAAAGCACTGCATCAGTCTCTTTTATGACTACTACTATATTATAGAATTACTTGTTTTCTTGTTACGTTAGAAATGATAATATGAAAAAAATAACCTAAATTTCTTAACAGGTACTGTACCCCTTTTGAGAATGAGGCAAGCAGACTCGCAAAAACTTTGGTTAAAGTGGAAGATCTTGTTGATATTTGGCAAGATACTCAGTCGTTAGTGTCTTTTCTCTTGTCTCCTGCCGTTAGTCATGGAAGTGATGGCACTGCAGATCTGAGAAAAAGACATCGACAGGTAAGGAGGAAAAATTCTTTTGTTGTAGTTAAGAAAATTTGGAAAATTACGATACATAACTAGATTTAAAAGTCAGAAATTTTGAAACAATAGACAGCAAAATCAGAGACTGATAGACAATAATATCAGGAAATGATAGACGGTAATATCAAGGAATGATAGACAAATTATCAGGGAATCATAAACACTGATATCAGTGAATGATACACAGTACTGTTAGGAAATGAGAGAGTTATATCAGGGAAATATAGATAGTTACATCAGGAAATGAGAGACAGTATCATGAGGCAATGGTAGAGAGTGATACCAGGAAATGATAAAAAGTAGTAACTGGAAAAACATAGAGTAATATCAGGGAATGATACACAGCAGTTTTATGAAATGATAGACAATGATATCAGGTAAGGATAGACTAATATCAAGGCATGATAGACAGTAACATCAGGAAATGAGAGACAGTATTATCAGAGAGTGATAGATAGTACTATCAGAAAATGGTAAACAGAAATATCTGAAAATGATGGACAACAATATCAGGAAATGATAATGATATCGGGGAATGATAGACAGAAATATCAAAGAATGATAGACAGAAATATCAGGGAATGATAGACAGTAGTATCAGAGAATGATAGGCAGTAATATTAGGAAATGATAGACAGTAATATCAGTGAATGACAGACAGCATTATCAAGGAATAATAAACAGGAATATTAGGGAATGATAGATAATAATGCCTGGAAATGATAAACAGTAATACCAGGGAATGATAGACAGTAATATCAGGGAATGACAGACAATAACATCTGGGAATTATTTACATTAACATTGTTAATTGATAGACAATAATATTAAGGAATGATGGACAATAATATCAGAAAATGATAGGTAGAAATATCAGGAAATAGTAGACGGTAGTATCAGAAATGATAGAAATATTGGTAAATAGTAAACTGCAATATCAGGAAGTGAGATACAATAATACCAGGGTATGATAGACGGTATTATCAGGAAATGATTGACAGGAATATCAGGAAAATGAGGGACAGTAATAACAGGAAATGATAGACAGTAATATCAGGGAAAAATAGAGTTATATCAGAAAATGATACAAAGTAATATCAGGAAATGGTAAACAGTAATATCAGGGACTAGTAAACAGTAAGGTCAGGAAATGATGAACAGTAATATCAGGGAATGATAGACAATGATATTAGGGGAAGCTAGACAATTCTGTCTTGAAATGATAGACAGATATATCAGGGAATGAAAAGAGCATTTTCAGGAAATAATAGAAATATCGTGGAATGATAGATAGTCATATAAAAAAAAAATACGTAGTAATATCAGGAAATAAAAGAGTAATAAATTCTTGTGGGGGAGCGGTTAGGTTAGCGTTCCTGACCATGACGCATTCACGGGCCGCCCAGAGTCGAGCTCATAGGTCCGAATCCTGGTTGCGGCAGTCGGTCCACAGTCAAATCCACCCCTTGGAATTGGTCGATAAAATGGGTAACTGGCACAGGCTAGAATATATATATATATATATATATATATATATATATATATATATATATATATATATATATATATAAAGCCTTGATTAGGGCCTTATTTGCTCGTGCCGTCTCAGTTACCATAAAAAAAGCAAAATCAAAGAATGAAAAAGAGTAATATCAGGGAATGATTGACAGTAATATCAGAAAATGATAGACAGTAATATCATAAAATGATAGACAGTAATGCCAAGGAATGATAGACAGTAATATCAGGAAATGATAGACAGTAATATTAAGGAGTGATAGACAGTAATATCAGCAAATGATAGACATGATATCTTGAAGCAATAGCTATATCAGAAAATGATCGACAGTAAAATTAAGGAATGAGAGCCTGTAATATCAGAAGATGATAGGTGTGAATATCAAGGGTTGATAGACAGTAATATCTTGGAATCATAGGAAATGAGACAGTAGTACTAGGAAATGATGGACAGTAATATCTATGAGTGACAAACACTAATTTCAAGTAATTAAAGACAGTAATATTAGAAACTGATAGACAGAAATATCAGGAAATGATAGGTAGTAATATCAGGAAGTCCTAGTCCTTGACGTAAGGAATGATAAATAGAACTGTTGGTAAATGACAGACTGTAATATCAGGAATGAGAAAAGTGGTATCAACAAAAGATAGAGAGTAATATCAGGGAAAAATAGACAGTATTACCCGGATATGATAGAGGGTCTTCTCTATGATCACCGGTATGGCTTCCGCAAGACTAGATCCACTGGTGATATTCTTCCCTATCTTACTAACGTCTGGTCATCATCCCTGAAACATTTTGTAGAGTCCTGTAGAGTTGCCCTTGACATATCTAAGGATTTTGACAAGGTGTGACGTCGGGGTCTCATCTCTAAGCTTCCCTCTTTTGACTTCCCTCTCTCATTTTGCTCCTTCATATTTAGCTTTTTCTCCGGCCAATCTGTCTCTGGTTGTTGATGGACCAGCCTCTCCCCTTTTCTCCATCAACAGCGGTATTCCTCAGGGTTCTGTCCTCTCCCCAACACTGCATTCATCCACATCCTTCATTTCTCCTCCCTCTTCTCTCACTCGATCTACATCTCGTCTTGACACAGCTTGCACAATAGACTCAGACATGGGCAAGATAACTCAGTGTAGTACACAAAATCTTGTTGAGTTTAATGCTTCCAAGAACCAGTTTCTAGACATCTCTATCGAAAACTCCTCACAACTCTGGTCTCTTCTTTGACGGTTCTGTAATTCCACATCTTGATTCAATGAACATACTTGGTATTACTGTAACATTCACTCTTTCTTGAAAACCCCATGACAAAAGAATAGCTAAGACTGCTTCTATAAAACTGGGTGTTCTATCTAGATGTCGAAACATCCATTCTGAAAATTTGCTCCGTTTATGTAAAGGATTGATTCGTTCTTGTATAGAATACTATTTTCACATTTGAGGTGGCTCTACCTCCGCTTCCTTAATTGACAGAGTTAAGTTGAAAGCGGACCGACTCATAAACTGTCCCAGGCTAACTTCCAAACTTGACCCCCTTGCCCAACGCCGCAATGTTGGTTCACTTTCCCTCTGCTATGGGTATTACTTTGGTTTTTGCTCCCGAAAGCTGGCTGCTTGTGTGCCCCACCACTAGCTGGACCACGCAATACTCGGCAAGCTGCTGCGTCACATAATTATTGTATGGCCATCGGCAACTCAAGGTTGGGCCGTTTTGATAACTGATTCCTTCTCTACGTGTCGAAGCTTTGGAATTCTCTACCTTCTTATGTCTTTCCCAGTAACTTTGACCTGGCACATTTCAAAAGACAGTTCTTTCACGCCCTCCAAAATTCGTAAATACTTTCCCTTGTTTTTTCTTTTCCCATTTCAGAGTTCTCTCTATGTTCAAAAAAGGCCCGGCCTTGATGTAGACTTTTGTCTGTGACAAATGATGGAGAGTAATATTAGATAGTAATATCAGGGAATGATTAAAGCAAATTACAGGAAATGACTGAGACAGAAAATGATGGATGATAATATAAATGAATAATGGACACTAACACCAAGATTTTAAAACCTGTAATATTAGTGAATGTTATACAGTAATATTTGGGAATGATTGACAGAAACATAGAGAAAAGATAAATAGTGAAATGAATAAATGATAGATAGTAAAGACAGAATATGATAGACAATTATATCAGGAAATAAAAACAATATCAGATAGTAATAAACTGTAATATCAGGGAATGACTGAATGAAATGACAAAAAATGATAGAGACAGAAAATGATAGATAGTACTATCAGGAAATGATAGACAGTCTTCTCTCTGCTGACCAGTATGGCTTTCGTAAGGCGAGATCTACTGGTGACATTCTTTCCTATCTTACTAATGTCTGGTTATCATCCCTGAAAGATTCTGGGGTGTCATATATAGTTACCCTTGACGTATCTATGGCCTTTTACAGGGTGTGGCACCGGGATCTCATCTCTTAGCTCCTCTCTTTTAGCTTTCCTCCCTCACTTTGCACCATATCAAGCTTCCTCTCAGGCCGAATTATCTCTCTGGCTGTTGATTAATCAGCCTCCCCACTTTTCTCCACAAACATCGGTGTCCCTCCAGGTTTTTTCATGTCCCCTACACTTTCTTTCCTTTTTTACAACGATATCCTTCCCTCCACAAATAATTCAATGCACTCATACGCTGATGACTCAACAATGCATGCATCTACATCCTTCAATTCTGCTTCCTCTTCTCTCACTCGATCTACATCTCGTCTTGACACAGCTTCCGCAATAAACTCAGACTGGGTGTGAATAAGATATTTCAATGGGCTACACAAAATTTTGTTAAGTTTAATGCCTCCATGACCGAATATCTGCCCATCTCTCCATTGATAGCTCCTCATAACTCTCGTCTCTCTTTTGACGGTTCTGTAATTCCACCTCTTGACTCAATGAACTTACTTGGTATTACTGTAACATCTACTCTTCTTTGGAAACCCCACGTGTCCTGTTTAGATGTGGAAATTTCTTCTCATCTGAACAGTTGCTCCCTATGAAGTACTGCTCTCCATCCTTATTTGATAGAGTTGACTATGACCTGGCACATTTCAAAAGACGCTTCTTTCACGTCCTCCAAAATTCGTAAATACTTTCCCTTGTCTTTTCCTGTTTCACATTTTGCTCTGTATTTCAAATAAGGCCCGGCCTTAATATGGACTTTTTTCTGTGACTGGAGCCTTCAAAATAAAGAAGTAATATCAGGAAATGATCGATAGCAATATCAGAAAACAATAGACAGTAATATCAGATGACGATACACAGTAATATCAGGAAATGGTAGAAAGACCTGCCAGGGGATGATAGACAGTAATATCAGGGAATGTTAGACAGTAATACCAGGAAGTAATCCATAGTATTATCGGGGAATAATAGAGAGAAATATTAGGTAATGATAGACAGTAATATCAGGAAATGAGACACAGTAATGTCAGAATATGATAGACAGTAACATCAGGAAATGATAGACATATATAACAGGAAATGATAGAAAGAAATATCAGGGAATGATCCCCAGTACTATAAGGAAATGACATATTTGAATATTATAAAATAATAGACAGTAATATCAGGAAATTTCAGTCAGCAGTATTAAGAAATAGTAGACAGTAATGTCATATGTAATATAACGAAATGATAGAGAGTAATATCAGATAGTAATATCAAGGAATGATTATATCAAAAGACAAGAAATGACAGACAGAAATTGATGGATTATCATATAAGAGAATAATGGACAGTAATACCAAGCTTTTAAAGTCTGTAATATAAGTGAATGTTAGACAGTATTATTAGGTAATGATAAACAGAAATATCAAGAAAAGATCTTACTTACTTTTTACTTCTTACTTCAGCTCCCACTGTAGGCTAAGCATGTCAGTGGCACCAGCATGCTCCTCCATCTGGCTCTATCTTTTAAGATCCCTTCCTCCCTCAGACGTTCTGCTTTCGGCAAGCCATACCTGCTGAGGGCTTCTTCAGCTATTTCTTTCCATGTCTTTCTTGGTCCTCTTCTTGGTCTTCTCCCATCTGGCATCCTCTCCCAACAACCTCTTGCAACTTTTTCCGTTTCCATTCTTTCCAGATGTCCAAACCATTTAACTGAGCCGCCTCTATTTTGTTCAGTACCGGACAAATGCCGATCCTTTCTCTTATATCTTCATTTCTTACTCTGTCCCTCCTCGTTCTTCCAACCATGGCTCTCAGTGGTCTCATTTCCGCTGCCTGGATCCTACTTCTGTCTGCAGTTGTCAGCGACCAACTCTCGGTGTCAGGATGGTGTTAAAGATTATTCTTTTCACTTCCAGTGGTACTTGCTTTTCTTTTATTATTGAATAAAGGGCTCCTACACTCGCACTAAACTTCGTTATTCTTTCAGTTAAATCCCTTTTATTTCCACTATCCTTGGTAATGATACTTCCGAGATATTTGAAGCATTCTGTGTTCTTCACCATCTTTTTTCCTTTACTGATGTTAAACTCTTGTTCTTCCTTTTCGCTGACTGCCAGGATTTCCGTCTTCTCAACATTCATTGTCAAGTCTTTCCTCGAAAAACACTCATTCCATCTTCTTACGTCTTCTTCGATCTCTTCCCTGTCTGTATTCCATTCTGCTATATCATCTGCATATGCCATTATTCTATTCTTATAAACTTCCTCTCTAGCCTCCTTAAAATCCTCTATAACTGTTTCCATGTATGCTATGTACAGTAGCAGGGACAGCACACTTCCCTGCTTAACTCCTGTCTTCACATGAAACCATTTTTCTGACCTTATCGATGTTCTGACACTGCATAGACAAGGGTCATACAGACTTTTAATCGCTTTTGTCAGCAGCCCTGTGACTCCTTACCTTTCCTCCATGCACCTCCATAACTCCTCCCGCGGTATAGAGTCAAAAGCCTTCTGTACGTCAATAAAAGCAATACGGAGGCTACTGTTGTATTCCGAGGCTTTTTCTACCACCATTCTCAATCCAAAGGTCAGATCTGTTACTCCTCTATTTCCTCTATAACCATGTTGTTCCTCGCCTCATATTGGTTCCACTCGGGTTCTTGTTCTTCTCTCGGTAATTCTCTCATACAGCTTTGTGGCGTGTGGTATAAGTGATATCCCTCTATAGTTCTGGCACATTCCTCCATCACCTTTCCCTTTGAAAATTGGTACTATGAGGGATTCACCCCACTCTTCTGGTATTTTCCCCTCTCTGTAAGCACAGTTGAAGATTTCAAGGATCTTTTTTGTACTGTTCTTCCTCCTTCCTTAATTCATTCGATCGGTATTCCATCTATTCCTGGTGTTTTGCCATTTTTCGTTTTTGCCAATGCCCAATCAAACTCCTATCTTGTGATATCTTCTTCCTCCTCTGAATCCTCCTCTAGATCATGGTCTCTCTCTTCTCCTGCATTTAAAAGCTCTCTTAAATATTCTGTCCATCTATTATCAATATCTTCTTGCTCTGTAATCACATTTCCATCATTATCTTTAATATTGTATTGCTTTGCTTTGCTTCTATATCACTGCTAAACCAAAAAACAACTTTTTCCCTTGCCGCAGGTCTTTCGTCAATCTCTACCCCATTTCCTCCCACGTCTCTCTTTTTTGCTCCATCTATTACTTGCTTTGCTTCTTTCCTTGCCAACGCATATTCCATCCTACTTTCAACTGTTCTTCTTATTAACCAATTCCTTAATCTTAAAGTTTTACTTTTTACTGCAAATCTGACATTCTCTCTCCGCCAATCTGTGTCTTTTCCTTTTTTCCTCCAACCCTTTCCATTTCCAGCGTTTCTTCAGTTTCCTTACTGATCATGTTCTTCAAACTGTCCCAGTTTTCTGTCCCCTCTCCTGCTTGTCTCTCTAATCTTTCTGTGAACTTAGTTCTGTAAGCATTCTTCTCTCCTTCCTCTTGCAGACATCTTGTTCTGATTATTTTTCTCCTGCTTTGCTGTGGTCTTAGCTTCCCGATCTTCAGATCTGCCACCAGTAGTCTGTGGTCAGAATCTAGACTTACTCCTAGTATTACCTTTACGTTGCTAACTATTCTTCTGTCTGAACTTATTATACAATCAATTATTGATCTCTGATCGAACTGTCCAATCTCTTGATTCCATCGAAATCTGGTGTATCTGAGTTCTTCTCTGTGTACAAAAAATCCGTTCATTATCTTCAAACCATTTCTTATGCAGTACTCTATTAATTTCTCTCCTTCTGAGTTTCTAGTCTCTTCTCCTAATGCCCCCATTATGTTTTCTATTCATTCTCCTTCTTTTCCAACTCTTCCATTAAAATCTCCAATCAACAATCTTGTCTCTTCTTCTGTCGGATATCCTGCATTCTTCCTCCACTGTAGTTAAAAATTGTCTTTCTCTTCGCTGCATCCAAGATGAAGCGCATACACCTGGTATATGTGGTACTTTCTTCCTTCTACGTTTATTGTGCACCTCATCAGTCTCTAACTTATCAACTTCTCCTCTTTAATATACTGTATCAGTCTTGATCTTACTAAATAGTCACTCCGTGTCTTCTTCCTTTCGCTTCTGTTTCACAGTACATCAGAGTATATCCTTCTCCTATGTCTCTTCCTCCATTTTTCCCCAGTGTCTCATCTCTGCCATCCCCAGAATATCTACTCTTCTCTCCTCCATCATCTCCAAAATTTCCCCTTTCTTGTCTCTGTATGTTGCGATGTTAATCGTTGCAAGTCGTACTTTATAGAGTTTCCTTTGTCAATTCCTTTTACGTTTCCGGGTTCGTCTACCATAGGGCCGTCCGGGATACGAGGCTGGCCCTGGAGTTTCACGAGCAAATTCTTTTTTAAGCCACCGGCTAGCCGGTGTCGTGGCAACCCTCCTCCTTTCTCATTCGGGCTTGAGACCGGCAATGGCCGAGTTATCAAGAAAAAAAGATATATGATAAAATGAATAAATATTAGACAGCGAACACAGAAAATGATTGACAGTAATAACAGGAATTGAAAACAATATCAGATAGTAATAGACTGTAATATCAAGGAATGATTGGATGAAATAAGAGAAAATGATAGAAACAGAAAATGATAGGTAGTTGTATCAGGAAATGATAGACAGACTTCTTTCTGCTCATCAGCATGGTTTCCGTATGGCGAGATCCACTGGTGATATTCTTTCATATTTTACTAACGTCTGGTCATCAACCCTGAAAGATTTTGGGAAGTCATATGTAGTTGCCCTTGACATATCTAAGACCCTTGACAGGATGTGGCATCGGGGTCCCATCCCTATGCTTCATTCTTTTGGCTTCCCTCCCTCACTTTGCACCTTTATATCAAGATTCCTCTCCGGCCGACCTGTCTCTGTGGTTGTTGATGGATCAGCCTCCCCCCTTTTCTCCATCAACATTGGTGTCCCTCAAAGTTCACTCATGTCCCCTTCACTTTCTTTCCTTTTTTCCAACGATTTCCTTCCCTCCACAAATAATCCAATGCACTCATACGCTGTCGACTCAACTCTGCATTCATCCATATCCTTCAATTCTGCTCCCTCTTCTCTCAATCGATCTGCATCTCATCTTAACACAGCTTCCGCAATCAACTCAGACTTTAACAAGATATTTCAGTGGGGCACACAAAATCTTGTTACGTTTAATGCCTCCAAGACCCAGTTTCTACCCATCTCTCTATCGAAAACTCTTCACAACTCTCGTCTCTCTTTTGACGGTTCTCTAATTCCCCCTCTTGACTCAATGAACATTCTTGGTATTACTAGATCATCTACTCTTTCTTGGAAACCCCACATTACAGGAATAGCTAAGTCTGCCTCTAAGAAACTGGATGTCCTGTTTTGATGTGGAAACTTCTCTTTTGAACAGTTGCTCCGTATGGAGTACTACCCTGCATCCTTACTTGATGGAGTTGACTCGAAAGCGGTCCGACTCATAAATTGTCCCAGGCTAACTTCCAAACTTGACCCCCTTGCCATACGCCACAATGTTGCTTAACTTTCCCTCTTCTATAGGCATTACTTTGGTTTTTGCTCCCGAGAAGTGGCTGCTTGTGTGCCCCCATCACTAGCTAGACCATGCAATACTCGGTAAGCTGCTGCGTCACATGATTATTGTGTGGCCATTGGCAACTCAAATTTGGGCCATTTTGATAATTGCTTCTTTCTCTACACGTCCAAGTTTTGGAACTCTTCGCCTTTTTATGTCTTTCCCAGTAACTATGACCTGGCACATTTCAAAAGACAGATATTTAACGTCCTCCAAAACTCGTAAATTCTCTCTATATTTCAATTGAGGCCCTTCCTTCATGTGGAATTTTGTCTGTGACTTGAGCCTTCACCATAGAAAAGTAATATCAGGAAATGATCGATAGCAATATCAGAAAACGATAGAAAGAGATATCGAAATATTGGACAGTAACTTTAAGGAATTATAGACAGTGATATCAGATAATGATACACAGTAATATAAGAAAATGGTAGGGAGACATACCAGGGGATGATGGACAGTAATATCAGGAAGTAATCGATAATAATATCGGAGAATGATAGACAGTAATATTAGGTAATGATAGATAATAATATCAGGAAGTAATCGACAGTAATATCGGGGAATATTTGACAGAAAAATTAGGTATTCATAGAGAGTAATATCAGAAAATGAGACACAGTAATATCAGAATATGATAGACAGTAATATCAGGAAATGAGAGACATAAATATCAGTAAATGATAATTTTGATATCAGGAAATGATAGACAGAAATATCAGGGAATGGTCTGCAGTAATATCAAGAAATGATGTACCGGATAATAGACAGTACTAACAGTAAATGTTATACAGTGATATCAGGAAATAATAGCCAATAATGTCAGATGTATTATCATGAAATGATTGAAAGTAATATCAGAAAGAAATAGACTGTAAATTCAGGTAATGATTAAATCAAATGATAGGAAATGATTGAGACAGAAAATGATGGATAATAATATAAGGGAATAGTTTACAGTAATACCAAGATTTTATACTTTTTAATATCAGTGAATGTTAGACAGTAATATTAAGGTATCATAGACAGAAATATCAAGAAAAATATATAATTCAATGAAAAATGATAGGAAAAACAGATATATTAGGAAATAAACACAATATCAGATAGTAATAGACTGTAATATCAGGGAGTGATTGAATGGAATGACAGGAAATGATAGAGACAGAAAATGAGAGGTAGTAGTATCAGGAAATGATAGACAGTCTTCTCTCTGCTCATCGGTATTGCTTCCGTAAGGCGAGATCCACTGGTGATATTCTTTCATATCTTACTAATGACTGGTCATCATCCCTGAAAGATTCTGGGGAGTCATATGTAGTTGCCTTTGACATAGCTAAGGATTTGACAGGGTGCGGCATCTAGGTCTCGTCTCTAAGTTCCTCTCTTTTGGCTTCCCTCCTCCACTTTGCACCTTGATATCTAGCTTCCTCTCCGGCCGATCTATTTCTGTGGTTGTTGATGAGTCACCCTCACCCCTTTTTTCCATCAACAGTAGTGTCCCTCAAGGTTATCTTATGTCCCTCAAACTTCCTTTCCCTTCTTTCAACGATATCTCCTCCACAAACAATCCATTGCACTCATATGCTGACGACTCAACACTGTATTCATCCACATCCTTCAATTCTGCTCCCTCTTCTCTCACTCGATCTGCATCTCGCCTTGTCACAGCTTCCGCAATAAACTCAGATATGGACAAGATATTTCAATGGGGCACGCAAAATCTAGTTAAGTTTAGTGCCTCCAAGACGCAATTTCTGACCATCTCTGCATGGAAAACTCTTCACAACTCTCGTCTCTCTTTTGACGGTTCTCTAATTCCACCTCTTGATTTAATGAACATTCTTGGTATTACTGTAACATCTACTCATTCTTGGAAGTCCCACATTACAGGAATAGCTAAGTCTGCCTCTAAGAAACTGGGTGTCCTGTTTATATCTCGTAACTTTTTCTCTTCTGGACATTTGTTCCGTTAATACAACGGATTGATTCATCCTACTATGAAGAACTGCACTCACATTTGGGGTGCTTCTAGCTCTGTTTCCTTACTTGACAGATTTGACTCGAAAGCGGTCCGACTCATAAACTGTCCCAGGATAGCTTCCAAACTTGATCCCCAAGAGCTGGCTGCTTGTGTGCCCCAAACACTAACTAGATCACGCATTACCTGGTAAGCTGCTGCGTCAGATGATTATTGTGTGGCCATTGGCAACTCAAGGTTGGGCCGTTTTGATACCTGCTCCTTTCCCTACACGTTGAAGTATGACCTGGTAAATTCTAACAGAAAGGTTTTCCACTTCCTCCAAAATTCGCAAATACTTTCCCTTGTCTTTTCTTTTCTTGTTTCATGATTCTCTCTACATTTCAATTTAGGCACGGCCTGTGATTGGAGCCTTCACCATGAAAAAGTTGTATTAGAAAATGATCTACAGCATTAACAGGAAACTATAGACAGAATCATCAGGAAATGATTGACAGTAACATTAAGGACTGATAGACAGTGATATCAAATCATGGTACACAGAAATATCAGGAAAAGAAACGAAGAAATATCAGTTGACAGTAATATTAGGTACTGATAAATGGAAATATCAGGAAATGAGACACAGTAATATTAGAATATGATAGACAGCAATATCGGGAAGCGATGGACATTAACTTTAGGATATGATATTCTTTAATATCAGAAAACAATAGACAGAAATATCAGGAAATGATACCAAGCAATATCAGGAGATTATATACTGGAACATTATAGAATAATAGACAGTAATATCAGGAAATGCTAGTAATATCAGGTATTGATAGACAGCTCTGTCATATGTAATTGACTGTAATATCAGGAAATGATGGACAGTAATGTCAGATAGTAATAGACTGTAATATTAGGAAATGATTGAGACAGAAAATGATAGATAATAATATCAGGAAATGATAGACAGTGATACTAAGAAATTATAGTCGATAACATAAGTGAACATTACGTAGTAATATTAGGGAAAGATAGAGAGAAATATCAGGAAATGATAAATATTAACATAAAGAAATGATACATAGTAAAAACAGAAAATAACAGACAGTAATATCAGGATATGATAATAGTATCAGATGGTAATAGACCGTAATATCATGGAATGATTGAATGATATTATAGAAAATGATAAAGACAGAAAATGATAGATAGTAGTATCAGGGAATCATAGAGTGACGTAAGGAATGATAAATAGTAATGTTAGTTAATGACAGACTGTAATATCAGGAAATGAGGAAAAGTAATATTAGGGAATGATAGACAGTAATATCAGGGAAAAGTAGACAGTAATAACAGGAAATGATAGAGTCTTTTTTCTGAACACCAATATGGCTTCCATAAGTCGAGATCC
The DNA here is from genome assembly GCA_038088735.1 of Panulirus argus. Taxonomy (NCBI): domain Eukaryota; kingdom Metazoa; phylum Arthropoda; class Malacostraca; order Decapoda; family Palinuridae; genus Panulirus; species Panulirus argus. The sequence continues at coordinate 25,392 of JAYMFT010174543.1, forward strand.
ACTGGTGATATTCATTCCTATTTTACTAATGTCTAGTCATCATCCCTGAAAGATTTTGGGGAGTCGTGTGTACTTCCCCTTGACATATCTAAGGCTTATGACAGGGTTTGGCATCGTGGTCTCATCTCTAAACTCTACTCTTATGGCTTCCTTCCCTCACTTTGCTCCTTCATATCAAGCTTCCTCTCCGGCCGATCTATCTCAGCGGTTGATGATGGATCAGCCTCCCCCCTTTTCTCCATCAACAGTGGTGTCCCACAAGGGTCTGTCATTTCCCCTACACCATTTCTCCCTTTTGTCAAAGATTTCCTCTCCTCCACAAATAATCAAATGCACTCATATCTTGACGACTCAACACTGCATTCGTCCACATCCTTCAATTCTGCTCCCTCTTTATTCACTCGATCTGCATCTCGTCTTGACACTACTTCCTCAATAAACTCAGACTTACACAGGGGTGGACAAAATCTTGTTAAGTTTAATGCCTCCAAGACCCAATTTCTACCCATCTCTCTATTGAAAACTCTTCACAACTCCGTCTGTCCTTTGAAGGTTCTGTAACTCCATCTCTTGACTCAATGAACATACTTTGATATTTCTGTAACATCCACTTTTTCTTGGAAACCCCATATTAGAGGAATACCTAAGTCTGCCTATGAAACTTTTTTTCTTATTTTATGTTGAAGGTTCCAGTCACGGACAAAAGTCCACATCAAGGCCGGGCCTTAATTGAAATATAGAGAGAATTATGAA
>JAYMFT010174544.1:0-12163 GCA_038088735.1 Panulirus argus
GCCATCCCCTGCATCAGCGAGGTAGCGCCAGGAAACAGGCAAAAAAAGGCCACATCCACTCACACTTAGTCTTTAGCCGTCATGTGTAATGCATCGAAACCACAGCTCTCTATCCACATCAAGGCTCCAAAGATGTATTAATGGTTTACTCTGGACGTTTCACATGTCCTGGTTCAGTCGACTGACAGCGCATCGAACCCAGTATTCCACATCATTCCAATTCACTCCATGCCATGCATGACTTCCACCATCCTGCATGTTCAGTCCCCTGAACACTCAAAATCCTTTTCACTCCATCATTCTACCTCCAATTTGGTCTCCTGCTTCTCCTTGTTCCCTCCACCTCTGACACATAAATCCTCTTTGTCAAGCTTTCTTCCATATGCTCCAACCATTTCAAAGCACCCTCTTCTCTCTCAACCACACTCTTTTCATTACCACACATCTCTCTCAACCATACTCTTTTTATTAGAACATATGTCTCTCATCCTTTAATTATTTACTCGAGCAAACCATCTCACACCACATACTGTCCTTAAACATTTCATCTTCATCACATCCACCATCCTCCATACAACCCTATCTATAGCCAAAGCCCCACAACCATATACTATTGTTGGAATTACTATTCCTTCAAACATACCCATTTTTGCTCTCCGAGATAACGTTCCCTCTTTCCACACATTTTTCATCTCTCCCAGAACCTTCGCTCCCTTCTCCACCCTATGACTCACTTCCGCTTCCATGGTTCCATTTGCTGCCAAGTCCACTCCCAGATATCTAAACACTTTACTTTATTCACTTATTTTCCCTTCAAACTTACATCCCAACTAACTTGTCCCTCAACCCTGTTGAACCTCTTATTCACATTTACTGTCAACTTTCTCCTTTCACACACTTTCCCAAACTCAGTCTCCAACTTTTGCAGTTTCTCACTCTAATCAGCCACCAGGGCTGTATCATCAGCAAACAACAATTGACTCACTTCCCAAACCAGCTCATTCCAAACAGACTGTATATTTGCCCCTCTCTCCAAAACTCTTGCATTTACCTCCCTCACCACCCCATCCATAAACAAATTAAACAACCATAGTGACATCACACACCCCTGCTGCAGAACTACCTTCAATGGGAACCAATCACTCTCCTCTCTTCCTACTCATACACATTTCTTACACCCTTGATAAAAACTTCTCACTGCTTCTAGCAGCTTACCTCCTACACCATATATTTCTAATACCTTCTGCAAATCATCTCTATCAACTCTATCATGTGCCTTCTCCAGATCCATAAATACCTCATACAAACTGAACGTTTTTCTAGGTATTTCTCATACACATCCTGAGCAAAACACCCTACATCTGCCACTCTATCATCAAACACATTCAACAATCCTTCAAATTACTCACTCTATCTCCTCCTCACTTCATCACTACCTGTTATCACTTCCCTCCTTGCCCCCTTCATTGATGTTCCCATTTGTGCATTATTTACTTCCTTCCAAAACATTTTTTTCTTCTCCCTAATGTTTAAAGATACTCTCTCACCCCAACTCTCATTTGCCCTCTTTTTCAACCCTTGCACCTTCCTCTTGACCTCCTCCTGCTTTCTCATACATCTCCCAATCATTTGCACTCCTTCCTTGTAAGATCATCCAAACGCCCCTCTTTTCTCTTTCACTAATAACTTTACTTCTTCATCCCACCACTAACTACCCTTTCTAATCTGCCCACCTCTCACCTTTCTCATGCTACATGCATTTCTTGCACATGCTATCACTGCTTCCCTGAATACATACCACTCCTCATCCACTCCTTTCACATCATTTTTTTCTCATCCTTTGCTATTCTACACTCAATCTCTCTTGATATTTCTCCTTTCCAAGCTCACTTACACTCACCACTCTCTTCTCTCAGACATTTTCTCTTCTTTTTTGAAAACCTCTACAAATCTTCACCTTTGTCTCCATAAGATAGTGATCAGACATCCCACCAGCTCCCCCATCAGCACATTTACATCCAAAAGTCTCTCTTTTACACACTTATCAATTAATACATAATCTAATAATGCCTGTTGACAATCTCTTTTACTCACACATATATACTAGTGAATATATCTGTTTTTAAACTAGGTATTCCCAATCACTAGTATTTTTTTATCACACAAATCCACAAGCTTTTCCCATTTCCATTCACAACACTGAATACCCTATGTGCATCAATTATACCCTCAACTGCCACATTACTTACCTTCACATTCAAATCATCTATCACTAATACCCGGTCTCATGCACCACAACTGCTGCCCACTCACCTAGCTGCTCCCATAACACTTATCTCTCAAGATCTTTCTTCTCATGACAAGGTGCATAAGCACCAATAATCATCCATCTCTCGAAATTCATTTTCAGTTTTACCTAAATCAACCTAGAACTTACTTCCTTACACTCTATATATATTGTATGAAATATCCAATGGCTTTATACGAACACATTTAATACTGACATCTTGATAACATCAAATCAATAAATATAGTTCTAGAAATTAGGTTGAACTTTATAATCTGACAACTTCAATACCAGATCCGTGTCAGATTAGGAAACTGTCCAACCATGTGAGGTCAGTATATGACTACACAGGTACATACTGCTTAAGCCTTGCTCAAGATCACAAAATCCATTTGTAACAAATAATGTAGGTGTTCTTGCAGTATCACTTTTTAGACACATATAGAAGTAAGTATATAAAGGATAGAAAAACAAAAACAATCTAAAATAAAAAAATTGATAAAAAAAAAAATGAGTTTTGAAGAAAACAGTTTTTCTCAGGGGTAGAGTTCCATAAGCTATGAGAATCTCCACAACCTCCAGAGGTTAGAAACCTCCAAACTCCCTAATTTCTGGTGAGTTTGATACTTCTTATCCTTCACTTAACCTCCATTCAGCAGTATAGGCTCTAGCTTGTACTCCAGGTATGCCCCTTCCATTCAGCAGTCTCCACCTAGTAACGATATCATTCCACCAGCTGTCAATCTGCATCAGGCTAACCACCTTATAATTCTTCAGAACAAGGCTGTCAACCCATCGGTGACTACTATCAGTTAAGAGAGGGTTTTTTGAAAGGGAAGGGAAGGTAAGGTTGCAAACAAGAACTGGAAAAATTGCTTAAGGGACACTGCCCTGGAAAGACACTGCATTTTATTATTCAAAACTCACTTTTCTTTCCATAGAATGCTATCAAAGAAAGTGGTATAACAGAGTATTAAGAGAAAACTAGGAAAGTCAACTAAAGAATTTCTAACCCATAGAAAATTCAGTGGGGGTGGTCAACAGAACCATGTCCGAAGAAGAGGATATGCTTTCAGATATACAGCAAGGAATGGCGTCAGATTCAGTACTTGTAATCATGATCATGTTGCAGACATAGGCAAGAATGTAGGGGAAAGTGCAGTCAGGTGTTTTGCAGATGACATGAGAATAAATAAGACGGTGAATTCAGATGGAGACTAAGAGAAGTTACAAAGAGAGCTACATATTGTTGAAAAATGAGCAGAGAACCTAGTAAAATTCAATGAGGAGAAATTTGAGCAAATACTTTATGGAACTAATAGAATTAGAGTGGTGCCTTCCAACAAAGGCTGTACGGGGAAGGAGACTGGCAGCGAGAATAGGTCAGACTTTGGAGTCACTATTAATAAGAAGTGCACTTATAAGATAGTGCTCTTAAATAATAGTGAAAATATTCAGTGGTGTATATAAGAAGTAAGACTGACACTGTTGTGTTGTGACACTGCTGTGTTGTATTGTCACCAGTTAAACAGATGGAAGAAAACAAGCTGGAGAGAATACAGACACACTTCACAAGCAAAACTGAAAGTCTGAAGCATTCAAACTACCTCGAGAGACTGAAACACCTTTTACTTTACAATTTAGAAAGATGACAAGAAATGTTCATGATAATTCATGCATGGCAAAAGATAGAAGGCATAAGAATTAACATCTTAAATCTAAAAGCATGTCATCAAAGAAGATCCAAAATTACCAAGTTTGGAACATACTCAAATGATCAGACAACAATCCACAAGTGTCCTGCAAAGAAACTAGAGCAAATACTTAATGCAATACCAGGAGAAATTAGAAACACACATGGAACGACCACAAAAGCGTTCAAAAGATGGCTGGACTCATGGCTGAAATCAATCAATCCCTGATGAGCTTCAAAAATATAATCATTTGAAGCGGTGTTGCAGCAGAAGGAAATAATGTAATTCAACAAACGAGACATGCAGTGAGTGCTAGGCACTATGCAAAATCTCATCTTATGTACTTGTGGGTTGGTAGGTACTCATAGGGTATGTATGTCCCACAAGCTATGAGAGTATAACAACAAAGAGGTGGAGGGTTTGAGTAAAACTTCTCAACCAAGAAAAAAGATGACCACAAACCCACCTAAAAGGTCATCCTGTGGCACATTAGTGATCCCCTGCCTTACAGGAGAAAAGCCTAGTTCCCACAAGGTTAATCCTTGGAAGGCACTACTTGACAAATGTTATGGAATGTCAAAGACCTTTGTAAAACTCTTCCAGGAAAAGTTTCATCAAAAAGGCTAGCATATGTATAAAAGTAATTTTCTGATGTCATGACTCTGACATACAGGAAAGAATGAATCAAGAAATTCACTGATCTAACATACTTCAATGTGTCCTAACATTCTTTAGAGTGATTGTTGCAGGTGGCATCAAGTTCATATCCACTAATATGACTGCCTGCAAGCAATAAGTTATATCTGATGAAGCACTTTCATCACATGAGAAAAAAGTGCATGGATGACCTAAAGATTGCTCTCCCCCCTAAACATCTTTCTACATTATGTTGAATTATTTAGTGATATAAATATAGGAGCTAACATTATTCTGTTTGTGCTGGGAACAAAGCCTTGAAACTGCAGCAGCCCCATAAAAAGGGCCCTATGATTAAATAAAAGTGTCAATAATAATAATGATAATAATAATAATGTCATTATATTGTTACTTAGTGATCATTTGTCAAAGTCCTTAGTGAAGCAATCCTTACAAGTACATAGTTCATAAGCCCTAAAGATACTTTACAAGTGGATCAAGAGCCCTGATAGATATGAATAAAATGTAATAAGAGGTCGTGCATTTCAGTTTGTACGAACGATGCATTTATTTCCGGCCATTCACTGCGGCTTTTTTGACAGGAGCCACCAATTGTTTCCCGCGTATCAGAGGCTTCCAAGTTTGAGCATCTTTGCCAATCGTCGCCTGGTTCCTGATACTACGTCGTCTGGAGGCCAGACGTTTTGGATGCTCCATTTCGCTTCTTTTAACGCGGTAAAGTGTTGTTGAGATTGGACAACGTCTGGAAGAGAGTTTTAAAGAAATACGAGGCAATAAAAAAGAAGAATCGAACAGCAACGGACTACTGAGTTCTTTCGAGGCTGTTTGTGATAGTGGGAGATATCAAAAATTCAGACCCTAGTGTGGTAAGATTGGAAAAGAAACCAGATAAGTCAAAGAAAAGCCTGCAAACTCTTCGTGTGACTAAGAACGCAAAAAAAGAATGTTAGTAGTGTTCTTAAAATGAAAATTTATGAGATCTATCACTAAACGTATCATTAGTACTGTTTTGAACCACTTTAACTGGCAAATCATTCCATATGTTGACAATATTGCTGAAGAAAATGTACTTCTCGTCGTTTGAGTTTATATACATTACTACGAACCAGGCCTCAAGCATCGAGATAACGACACCTTTAATGATTCTGAATACCTGTATTTGGTCATCTCTTAACCTCTTTTTTGAGCGATATAGATTTATGTTGTTCTTTCGGCTCCCACAGAATTTGTTCTCCTGTCCCGGAATCATTTTGGTTGCTTGACGCTGCACTTCCTCGAACTCGTCTGTCTTTTTTCAAGTAGGGTGAGTAAAACTAAACACAGTATTCAAGGTGGGGACGCACCAGTGAATTGTACAGTGAACATGATTTTCCTCGTATTAAATCGGAAAGACCTATCAATGAAACCAAGAATTTTTTTCGGCCTTTTAACTGCCTTTATGGATTTTACTTCAAACTGATTTTTATTGTTTATGAGCTTTTATTGAATATATAAGGCTTGAGTCCACTGAGTTTCAGGATTATTCTGGAGCTGAGGCGCAGGATTGTACTGCATAGGAGGTGCAGGGTTGTTCTGGGAACTATGCTCAAAGTTGATTCGCATTTGATGTGGAGAATTGTTGTACTGGATGTTGCTGTCACCCATTAGGCAAATCTGAATTAGAAGTAAAATGTAACGATAATGTCAGACTGACAGGGAGGTGGGAGTATGATAGGGTGTCATGGGTGATGACATATTGGTTAAGGGCGATGAGGATCCTGTTAATTCTGGCCTCCAACTAATATGATCTCTTTTTTCAGAGTCGTTACACCCGCGACAGGTACAAGTATGCTGACCAGCTGGGTCAGAGACGCGCGATACTGGTCCTGATGGGGTTCATTCCGTCGAAGTTCGGACGAATTGGAGCCTTTGTCGACAAGTGCGGGAGTCACGCTGGTCTACATACCACTCATATTTCTGCGGGACGAATCAATATGTAAAATTATTGCTAGCTCTCCAGCGCCTGTAACAGAAGGGGGAGGGGGACATATTTCATCCAACGCAGTTCACTGAATCGATAGAACTGAAGTACATGAAGAGGTTGGTCCGAGCCTCTCTAAATCACAACCAGTCTGTTCATGGGAAGTTCATTGTGTATGAACCTCTTAATGGGGAGCACTGCCAGTAGTTGCCGTTTGACCAGCAAGATATTTTGTGACAAGATATAATATGCTGGGTGTTTCTTCCATCGCTCAGTCGATGTCGAAATTTATCAAACACAGGAAAGAGAATTCATCATGAACGACTCTTTTGATATTGCTTGACGCGCCCGTGAGATGTAGACAAATCTGGCCGACGAAGACGACACCTTGATTTGTCTTGGAGCATGGTCGACATAGAATGCCTTGGTGACTGTGTTATGACAAGAAATTTTGATGTTAATCGACAGTTTACTCAGAAACGCTAATTTCACGTAATACTCTCGAGGAGAGAATGGAGGAGTTGTGAATGGAAGTTTAGAGCGAAGAGAAACAGGTGATACTCAACGCTGCTGTTTCCCAGGAAGTGGCCATTCCAATGAAGTGTAGAGTAACAATTGTAGAGGTGAGGGACATTGTTTTCTGCAGCAAGAATATAATTGTGCTGTTGGTTTAGGGCCGGTTGGGCCACCTGAGAATCACTTTCATGGGCGATCAAGGCCGAGTGATTACGATGACAGCTCTTGAATTGACCTTTCTTAAGTATGTTTAATTTTTCTTTTCCTAGATGTTATTAAATTTAATGGAATTGTTTTCCTCGCGATGAATTTCTTTCCTCATATTAGAACAAAATTTTAAGACCCATTTGGTAGACCTACTGATACCCTCGGGACTAGCACCCCTGGCACTGGCATTATGGTCATCTGGAATGTCACTGGTGCTGATGCCCCTGGTGCTGGTAGCACATGCACTCACACCCCTGATAGCGTTATCACTGGTATATACGATAATGGCAACCCTAGCATTGTGACACCCTGATATGGGTATCTCTGGAATTCCTGATACTGGTAACACTGGTGATGACACACCTGGCACTGGTAGTACTGGCATCATGGCACTGGTACCATCGTCATCCCCAATATTGATAGCACTGGTAATGACACACCTGGCACTGATCGCAATTGTATTAGCATCCCAGGCATTGGTATCAATGTCAACTCCAGTACTGGTAGCAATGGAAATGAAACCTCTGGCACTGACATCTCCATTCTCCACGTCCCTGTTCCTACCCAGGGATAAATTGGACAAAAATCACACATAAAAACGTTGACAAATAGGCAGCCCTAGTTGAGCTGAGACCATAATTGTTTTTCGGCCAGAAGTAACGAATGGACAAACATCGATTTTCATCACAGAAATGAGCCCAATCCAGAATTGCCATATACTTTGGGCATTTGGGAAGTCCTCACACCTCCTTGCTTCCTACACTGACCCCACACGTTGAGCAAATACTCTCATGGACCATTAAAGACGGTGGGAATTCATTGTGTCGCGCAGTTCCTGAGATCCCGTTTTCTCTTCCTGTGCAATAATGATAACAATAATGATGATAATAAAGATAATAATGATAATGCTACTTCTACTAATAATCATGATAATAATTATAATAACAATGATAATAATAATGATATTAATAATAATAATGAGATTAATAATAATAATAATATTAATAATAATAATAATAATAATAATAATAATAGTAATAAAAATAATAATAATAATAATAATAATAATAATAATAATAATAATAATAATAATAATAATAATAAAGTAATAATAATATTAATAATAATAATATTGATAATAATAATAATCATTCATTAAGATGAACATTAAGTATCTAACTCTGCGTGCTTCTGAGAGACCCAAGGATCATCAAATACACCCATAGATCATTAAATTATTACATGCAATAAGAATCGCTTTGAAAACCTTACAGTTTAGCAGCATTCCACACGAGTATTGTTATCTAATCAAGGCGTTAACATTGGCATACAGCTCACGTAACTGGCTATACCACCTATTCCATCCGTAGCAAATGTGACTGAAGTTGGCGAAGCTCTATAAATATGCGAGCGAGGATAGGATAGGTCATGGGTAGCATATCGCACGGATCTAACTTAATATTAGCTTGTTGGAAATACCACGCGTGTCGTCTTCATCGTATCGCAGAGGCCATCGCCTCACTTGGCAGTAGTTGAGAAGGTCACATAACAGGAGGCGAGGTGGCCCATATCGAGGATGTCTGTTCAACATGATAATACAGAGGGAGAAACACGAGGTGCAAAGCAGGTGTTCTGCCACGCCACCTGGTGGGGCACAGCACTACTACCTACTGAGTCTGTGCCGCTCCTGGCTGTGCCACGCCACCAGTCTCTCCTGGAGAGGTTGGTCCGGGTGCGCGGCGTCATACTCGTGCCGGGTCTGGTGCAGGAGGTCCACAGGCTGCGGGAGGAGAGACCAACATGAGTCCAGATCTGGCCGCGGCGGAAGATCAGTGTGTCGGGCGCACACCCAACAACCAGATCATCTTTACGAATATACTGTAATGAGAGACCAGCTACCAATGTGAGGCAAGAGCCTAGGGCATTTGTCTAAAACTTTGGTGCGTTGTGTCATATTTTCTGATAAAAAAATGAAAAGAGAATTTTTTTGTTAGGTGTACATCAAGGCAACTTAGTTCTATCATGGCGTCAAGTATACATCACTTAGAAGTGATCTGCATATATATATATATATATATATATATATATATATATATATATATATATATGCTCGTCATTTCCCGCGAGAGCGAGGTAGCGTCAAGAACAGATGAAAAAACCTTAGAGGTAAAATCCTCACTTGACCCTCTTCTCTGCTCCTTCTTTTGGAAAAGTACAGTGGGTACAGCAAGAGAGCCTGGCGCATCGGTACAGTCGTAACACATTGATTCACAATCATTTGCTCAACGTTAAAACACTAGAGATTATTCTTAGATCATCTAGACTAGATAGAGAGTCCTAGCAAGGATCGGTCATATCTTTAGAAAACCATCGGAAGGTATTTAGGAAAGTCGCTGTGGCAGACTGTCCCACTCATCGCTACTCATGAGCGCCCCAACACACCATCACAATAACTCGGGCCTTAATCTCAAAAGCTCTTTTTCGACAATCAGCGCCATAAAGAAATGAAATGACCGAACCGAGTCATTATCTGTGTGTTGATGTCATCGACTCCTCCCATCACCAGTGACGATGCAACCGAGACAAGTCAAGTGCTCGAGAAACTAGGGACATATTTAAATAGTCCACTTTAGTACATTGTGTGTACCTGGTTCGATTCCTAGGAGGGAATCAGCAAATACATTGGACTGACTAAGGGATCACGCTGAGTCGTTCCGGCTTCACACATGATTGGGTTTGGTGAGCATGCACACGTTATAGAAATCACCATACTTTTCATTGTCGAAACAGGTGCCTAGCATAAAGCCTCCAACACTTGCTAGACCAAGAATAAAATCGACCTCGTCAGTGTGCAGATACACAGGAGGGGAAAAAGTATGGCACACTGACGGATCCTTCACCATGAGAAGACCTGAGGACCACTGAAGGACTGTTTCCCCACCGACTTGCACACTCCTCGAGAACACATCAACACCAAGAGGTACATAAGATTATAACTGAATCTGAGGTTTTAGAAAGTGTTTTTCACTAATTCACACATCAATCATTTTCTTTAGGACAACGAAACAAAAGTAGACCGAAGAGCCTCTTGGCTGCTACGAGTACAATCAGTAACTTGCTTCAAGACTGGAGAGCGTAGCTCTGTCGTGTGATTCTTTCTGAAAATGAACTAATGATTCGCGACAACGACAGGACGCCATCAAGGCCAGTATGGCAAGGTGTGGGATCTGGGCAAAGCGTTGGATTCATAACTACGATCCTGTGATTTCCAGACTTACAAGCGTCGTTAACTTCCCTCTGGAGGAAGAGGATTATGATCATATTGATCAAAATCATGGGAAGGCTCGGGAGGACCACGGTTGTAGTGACATCCAAGATGAGGGCAGGGCTGGCTGGAACCCACCTGCATGATTACAGAGGTCTTCCACCATAACCCGCAGCTCTCCTGCTGGTGAAGCTTACCTTCAGAGTAATACGAACATATGGAGTCACTCACGCCCACATGTCTCACCTTCCCCATCACACAACCTGAACCGTTTGTACCATCCAAGACACGGCATATACCCGACCCTGGTGTACCACAACACACCTGGCCCTAGCGCCGCTGGACTCATTATGGGTGGAACTGCACACTCAGGAGAGGGGGTGCAGGGGGTACCCGGGCCTGGGGGTCCAAAAGGGGGCCCGGGAATTCGTGGGATCTCAGAAAATGCAGAAAATCAACAGAGCGCTCCATTCCACCCCTTCCTCTCACATCTTCCATACCCTTTTTGGCCTTACAGCTCATGGTATGAAACCGTAGTGGATAAAAACAGGATGACTGATGGAGAAAGGAAGGGGGCCCTAAAGAAAATTTGTACCCCCCTCATATAATTCCTCTCATGGACCCTGTGACACTGGACTCGCTAAGTCTGACACTGGACTCATTAACGAGTGACACTGAACTCACTACAGATTACGCTGGACTGGCCAAGGGTGCCACTAGACTCATTTTGGGTGATACTGGACTCACTACAAGCGACGGTGGACTTATCTAGTAATACAGAAGGACTCACCGAAAGACACTGTAGGATTCGTAAACAGATATGGACAAATTCCCTACAGGAACCATAGAACTCATCAGAGGTGCGATAGAGCTTACCTAAGGGTGAAGTGGGAGCGATGGGGCTTATGTACAGGAGAAGTGACCTTACGGCGTGACAGGACTCCTCTACAAGCTTGGCAGGATTCCTGTGTTCGCTGGGCAAGTCTTACCCCGAAAGCAAGGCAGGGATGCCCCTACAGGTGCAGCAGGACCCTGCCAGAGGACAGCAGGATCCTGCTGCAGGACTGACCTTGATGTTGAGTCTCCTGCAGGCCTCGAGTGATCGTGGGCTGGTGAGGATGTAGTGGCAGGACTGGTGCTGCGGCTGGTCATAGTTGTAGAGATCGAGCCGGACGCCGCCCTCCTCCCCCTTCATCCTCAACACACCTGCACACCAACACCAAGTCTTAGTATATCCACACTCGCTCTCTTTACACAAACGACACCACTAAAAGTGGATAAATGACAGAGAAGCCGTGTAGAAGGTGCCACCAGCGCATGGGATAAACAGGATATCATTAGATTCGGTAACGAGTTTTTACCAGGACAGCAAGACAGGACAGGAGGAGGGCTCCAGTCACGGACAAAAGTCCACATCAAGGCCGGGCCTTACTTGAAATATAGAGAGAATTATGAAACAAAAAAAAAAAAAAGACAAGGGAAAGTATTTACGAATTTTGGAGGAAGTGAAAAACCTTTTATTTTTTTTTTCTTTAAATGAGACAGGTCATAATTATCGGGAAAGACATAGGAGGGTA
>JAYMFT010174555.1:0-12163 GCA_038088735.1 Panulirus argus
GGAGGAGGGGGACCTTGAAAGGTGTAGTGACCTTTGCCTTGAGCACTGCTGGCTCATCCTGAGGCTTCTCTCTCACCGCCCTTGTGCGCCGACATGACTTTTGTTGCCAAGGTGCGCACTGCTCTGGAGCGCCCCCCCCCCCCCCTTTCCCCCCCCCCTTTTCCTCGTTGAACGTGGTGGTGTTCTGGTGGGACTTTCCCCCCCCCCTCTCCCCCCCACTCCCACACTCGTTGAACTAGTGTGGCGGTGGAGTTCAACTCCACTCGTTTAACGCGAGGTAGCGATGTAAGCTCTTTCGCTTGTTAAACGCAACGAAGTGCTTTAAGTTGATCCATTCGTTGATTTTTCTTTGTTGCTGGGTTGCTTAAAACGAGTAAAGTGGTGGGAGTTTTTTTTTCCGCTCGTTGAACTTAATGCATTGTTGCGTTTGGTTCTCTGGTCGAAGATGATGTAGTAACGCATTCGACTCGTTGAACCTCATGGTGTGTTTTTATTGCTAAGCTCCTTTTTTTTTTCATGACTTCATTGTACGTTTTCGTTTCTGAGCTCGTTGAGCTTGGTTTTGTGTTAGGAGTGGGTCGACTCGTCGAACAGGATGCGTGTTTTGTTGTTTTGTTCAACGTGTCTCGTTGCAAGTTGCTCCTCCTGGTGAACGTGGTGATTTTCTTCTCGTTTATGGCCTCATTGAGTGTGCTGGTGTTTCGTCGTCTGTTCGTTAGCTTCAACGTCGCGTTGCAGTGCAGATATTGTGTCACGTTTAACGAAATGGTGTGGTCTCGTAGGTATCGTTGAACGTAGTCCCGTGCTTATGCTGAATAAAAGGATGTGACCTTTGTTGCTGCTCTCGTTGAACGTAGTCATTTGGTAATTGTTTCCAGTTTCGTTGAACAGCCGTGTGGTAAATGATGCCAGCGTCATTGAACAATGCGGTATGGTGCGTATTCCAGGCCTCGTTGAACTTGGTGGTGTGGTTGACAAGTTATTGATAATTGTTGTTCATTTAACTTGATATAACGCGTTTTAATCATATCCTTTGTGTCAGTTATTTTTTATTAATCAGGTTAATTATTAGTCGGGACTCACTCCTGCTTTTTTGTCGTCAGCGTGACGTCATTCGCAAAGAACGACCCCATTCGCGGATTCAAATCGCGTCACTGTAACGTTTGATGTGGTTGAACGGGCTAATGTACGATAATTCCCTGGAGAGAGAGAGAGAGAGAGAGAGAGAGAGACTGCGATGCTCTGACTCCTGACCCAAGCTCAACGAGCAACATCGTTGATGGCCACGTATCTAATGAGAAATCGTTGACCGGCAGCTGGGGTAATTAGCACTGTGTACATTAGAATATAATAAAGCGAATCAATTTTTAATTAACGCTGGAATTGTTGATACGATAAACGTAACAGATGGTAGCAAGCAATACTGACCCCTGACAACAGTGGTACGACCCTCGGGTGTATTGGCATGACCTTTGACCTGACCTTTTGGCAGGAGAGCAGTTATTACACGTTTATGTTGTGTGTTAGATGATAGCCCCAATTTGCCATCGCCTTTTTGTCTTGAGTAAAGAAGTTGAGGGAATGCTTCAGCACGACCGCTCTTCTTCTTCTGGTGGTGGCTGCTTGCACCACAGCTGCTGTGGTGGTAAACATGTTCCGGCTGTGAGTGGTAGGCTGAGGATCGTACCAAAGTCCGTGGCGTGAAGCAATGGAAAACGTTATCAGGTGTACTCAACGAACGTATTCCTCTCTCTAATTCGATCATTTACCATTTTGTTTGCCCCGCGTCCTTACGTACGGTCACTGTCCTTGCATTGTTGCCAGTCCTCAGACCCCTCATCTCTGGCCGAACCAACGCTCAAGCAACGCTGTCGTCCCCTTTCTCGAAAAATCTCAACTGCAGTCCCATCCACTCCGGCTGCTTTGCCGCGCTTCGTCTTCGGCAGGGTATTCACTACCTCCTCTCCTTGCACTTCTCGCCTAGACTCTCTCGCTGCGCATTGCCATCACGTCCAGGAGCGCACCACATCTGCTACAGTTTCATCTTTTTGTTGTTTGTATCTGCGTTTCGGTTATTTATTCTTTTTCCATTCGTTTAAACTCCCGCGCAATTTTCTCCTCCTGGTTAATCACCCCGTCTGTTATTGCCTGGTTTCTATTTTGTCTGTTGTCTTGGTTAGCATCCACCCGCTAGTCTAGTGTCTCCCCTTCCATTCTTACGGTGTAAACATGCAAATCTGCTGTGCCTATTTATCTTGTCAGAGAGGAATAATTTTCCTATTCACTCGGTCAGCGGAGAACCACACATCATGTGGTTGGTTCAAGGACTTGCATAGAGGGTAGGTAGGGGGGGGAGGTGCCTGTGCCACCTCCTTGGCTGTGTCTGACACAGTAAATTTGGAGCCGTCGCCTGATATTTGTCTGCTTCGTATTATATGATATATGCGTCTCTGTGAACAGCATCTGTTTTAAGGATGTGTACACACACACACACACACACACACACACACACACGAACCAGCCTAACCCAGGTATCACTTCATCGACAATTCTCCCCCTCACTCCCCCCAAGGGTTGGGATTAACACCTGGGGCTGGGTATGTGCCGACTAGCTCGCCCAGGATGCAAACCCACGGGGGCACTATCTAGGGCAGGCCGGTGCTATACCCATGGTCGGTAACGCTAACCACACAGGCGCCCGTAAATTCTTCATTGTAGACCAGGTCTTAATGTCAGGTGGTAGGTGTCGAGGAATGCATGAGAAGGTAAAGGAGTTCCAAAGTTTAGCGGTGTAGGGAAAGAAGGAGACGTCACAACGGCCCACCACAGCCACATTCCTCTCTATGATACCCTCTTTAAACCTGTGTAGTTTTGGTGCTGTTCTCCTACACCGTTTTATTCCAGGACACAGTTTTCGCCTCTGGTCCCTGAAGTGATATTTGTCTAAAAAACTTGGTTATTAAAACAGTCCATACGTAAATGACAACTTCTCTGGGTTGTATATAATAACGCTGCCTGTTCCAGATGGATTAATTTTGAAAGTCATTTTCATGGCAAGAATATCCAAGGTGATTTCATTGTCTTGATAAGCATTGATCGGTGCGTCCAGGAGTGTTTGATTAATTAGTCCCTACCTGTCGATAATTAGATCAATTTGATCTATGAATATGTATGTATTACTTGACTCTGAATCTTCGAAAATGAATCCCCTGGACTGTTTTCTGTGCTGACCATCTCGTATATTGGGCTGCAGAGTCGTCTCCTCATCATTGCTTGTTTCTGTGCCTGTCAAGCAACCCCTCGAGCCTTGGATTTTAGTACTGTCCACAAACCCTTGAACGCTGGGATGGTGTTTTCACGAAGCCCTTAAATGTCTGATCTCTGGCCCTGGCTCGACCCCTTTTTGTTAGAAGTGGTGATTGGCCCTTTACTCGCCCCTTGATGGGAACTGGCCTTTCATGGGCGAATGACGACCCTTTGGTAGCCCCAGCTGGCCTTTGCTCGGTCTCTCGTTTTGTGATTAGTCCTTGAAGGTGATCGGCTGTGGATGCCCTTGAGTTACGTAGATACACAAGACCATGAAAGACCCCCAGGGTCTGGCCTCTGACACTACCTAATTGGCCCCTTGTTCGTTCTGTGGCGATGAACGACCCTTGGTGGCCTTGACTGGCCCATTTGGCTGGCTTTAAAACAGTCACTTGTTCCAGTACTCCGCGCTAATGAGACGCGTCTCCCGTGTGCTTTCTTGGAGGTACTGTCTCCATGTCTCCAAGAGAATACAGACTTTCCCCAGTCCGCATTCCTCTGCGTCGCTTTTTGAGGTACCTCTCACTACCCCCTCCAGCCACCATCTGATTGTATTAGGCTCTCTGATTGCCCAGTTGGCTCTCAGTCACCGGACAGACTCTGATTGTCCCCGCGACGGCGATTGGAGAAGCGCCGAGTGCGTGATGGGCCATTGTGGTTCAGGCCCTGTCGGGGTGTGGGAGGGGAGGCGAGGTGCGCTAGCCTTGAACCCCGGGCTATACCCTCAGGTGGCGACACTCTCTCTCTCTCTCTCTCTCTCTCTCTCTCTCTCTGACTGTCTCTGAACCTTAGATTGCCTTAGTGTGTGTGTGTGTGTGTGTGTTTTGGGTTTAATGGCATTTAGCGGGGAAAAGGTTGTGTATTATTAAACCAGACTCCGCCCCGTACGGCTAATACGTAACGGAAATTGGTTGAAAAGTGCCAGATAACAAAGAGGCAGAGAAAGTGTTTGGAAAGCGCTCTGTTTCTCAATGTTTCGTTGATTTGTACCACATCGCTGGAAGTAGCAGTTGGCCATATTCGGTGTGGGAGGAGCGTCAGTCACTGGCACCGTCTGACCTTAGGAGAGTCACGGGTAAAAGTAGTTACTATGAAGAGCTTCGTGCAAATGAAGCAATTCGAGCTCTGATTGGACTCTTGGCGTTAGACGTCATCACACACTGTACTGTTTTCATGTTAATTACCCTCTCAGTAGAAACCTGTCTGTCTTCTTCACTGAGTCATTACGCTCTGACTTAATTAGTGTTAATTAGCGGTCACACCGGAGTGTGAAGTCGCGCAGCGACTCCGCGGACCATGTGTCGCTTCCTTGTCTCGTCACCGCTTCCGGAATTCTGCCGCAGAACTCATTCAGTTCATTCTGTGTTTCCTGGATTTATTTATGTTTTCCGATTTATCTCTCTCTGTTTGGCAGTCCGAGATCGATGGCTTGTGTGTGTGTGTTTTATAGCTTCCCGACGTACTGTATTAGCGCTCATCCAATTAGGGTAATTAGATACGTTCTTAATATGTTGTTCATACGAGGCCCGATTGAAGGTAATGGTTGGAGGCCGTATTTTCACTTGATGTCCTGTACAATGGAGCGTTCCAGTGACTAAACTCTAGGTTGATTTTCTGTCGCTGGTTGGAAGAGTGCGTTGGCTCTACGTCGATGGTTCGTTAACGGGTAGAGTGCGGTGTGTAGATATTTATACATTAGAGCGGCCAGGTAACTAGGGGGTGGGGGGGCGGCGAAGGGGTCCATGACTAGGCTGATCGGTACAAGGCAAGACAAACACTGGGCTGGCGCGTGCGTGGCCTGGTAATTAGCAGGTACCATCCGGTCACGTGGGGAATGACTAGTACGAGAGTAAACACGTAGCGAACTACCAGGATGGCTAAACCAACTTGTACAAGGTTAGCAAGATACCAGGCACGTAAATGGCCGGCTGTTTAAGCAACACAGGACTTCCTTGTGGTGTTAAACGCTATTGGTAGTTAAACCAGCAGGTACCAGGTATGTGGGAGATTTGCAGGTAACCAGGTACCCTAGTACCGAGCCAGAATGAGGGAAGGATAAGCCTGTGGAAGGTGCATGACAGAGTTGGAGCGAGAAGTAACTCCTCTCTCTTCCCTCCCTCTATCCCTCCATCTATCTAACCTCCCTCCCTCTCCAATGCTCCTTCTATATACCCGTCCCTCCCTCAGGAGGACTGACCATCCCTCTAAAGTGACCTTCCTTGCGCCATCGTCTGGGGATTTAGCCAGTCCCTCGATACGGCAAAACAGGCGAAACGTGTTTCCTCTTGCGATGCCACCGCGAGAGATGTGCCGCTTTGGGCGACACAAAAAAAGACGAACGCCGTGAATATTTATTTATTTGTCACACAGGAAGTAATCTGACCCTTTTTTTTTTTTCCCTTCGTCACAGAAATACTGGCTGTATTGTGTTTGTTGTTCGTAGAAAACGTGTGGCTGCCGCCTCGCCGAACTGATCGGGGCCCTTGGCATGGCCCTTGCGGTACCCCAGCTTTGCTGGCCACGCACGGGCAGCAGGCACCCCTCCTCCGGTTGCATAATGCACCGGATGGAATCCCAACGGTACAGCTCGGTTTGCAAGGTCAGCTGCAGGCTGGCCTGGTACCGGCTGACTGGTTGAGGCCGCCGCGTTCACTTGCTGGGCCTCTGGGCTGCGTTGGCGTGTGCTTTGCGCCGGGAATCTCCGACTGCTTTCTTGCTGACGCGCCAGCGCTCGTGTGTGTGTGTGTGTGTGTGTCACACGTGATGGCATGCGACCTTGCCGTGGTTGGGTGGTTTAGAAGGGGGTGGGGGGGGGGGTAAGGGGTGGTGTTGCTGCACGTGATGAACCGGTCGCGTGTGCACGCGCATGCTCATGACGGCGCGCGCGTGCTGCCTGTGCCTGCCTGTAACCAGGCGCGCCTACTGGTGCCCTGAATACTCCTGCAAGTCCTGGTATTTCTGACCACCATTCCTGTGTAGGGGCCAATTGGGTGCTTTGGTCTGTTAACGGCCCGTTACCTTTATATATTCATATGAATCCCTCGTAGGGCGCAGGAGTTGTTGATGGTACGTTGCGTTACAATCAGATAGTACAAAAGGTATGTTACAGTACGTGAAATAGTACTTGAGTTACGTTGAAGTACGTTATGAATGGCATGTGCATCAGGGAAGCTAATTGGGTAATCCAAGTCTGTCTGCCTCCTCGCTAATTACCTCAGAAACCTCGGAGTAATTAAGGGTTTTTAGTGTCCCAGTGCGAGGTGACCTCCTCAACAGCGCGCTCTGTAATCAGGTTGTGGACGTGTTCGAGCGGTTGTGAGCTAATGTTTCTCCAAGCCGAGGTGGGTTTGAACAACCGGGTTGTATTTCAAGTGATAGCGAGATGGGTTTGAACAACCGGGTTGTATTTCAAGTGATAGCGAGATGGGTTTGGATATCCTGCTATTTATTTTAGGTATTTTAGGATGCGAGAGTTTAAGGGAGACGTTCACTTGCCCTTCTTGAGGAGGCTTGCGAGTCAGTCGAAGCGCTTTGACTCACAGGGAGGCGTCTGCCGATGAGGTATTCATGTGAGTGAATTATTGTAGGGTGTTGGGGGGATTTGAGTCAGCGCTGCGGGGATCTGAGTCAATGTTGGAGGTATCGTATGAGTCAGTGCTGGAGGCGTTTCAGTTAGTGTTGGAGGCATATGAGTCAGTGTTGGTGATAATTCAGTCAGTGTTGGAGGGATTTGAGTCATTGTTGGAGGTATATAAGTCAGTATTAGATGGATTTGAGTCTGCCGGAGGCATATGAGTCAGTGTTGGAGGCATTTCAGTCAGTGTTGGAGGTATATGAGTCAGTGTTGGAGGCATTTCAGTCAGTGTTGGAGGTATATGAGTCAGTGTTGGAGGTATATGAGTCATGGAAGAGTTCGGTAAGAAAGACTATCACAGGTATGTGGGGAATGGCGTTATCCACATCAATGTTATGCCTGGGGTTATCGTGATGAAGCCATCTTTATCATCCTTACGATAAACTTATCTTCACTACAGCATGTGAATATTGAAGTTATCTTCGCTACAGTCCGTGAATATTGAAGTTATCTTCACTACAGCCCGTGATTATTGTTATTAGCGTTGGGCCAAGATAACCTCGACTCGCATGTATCAAAGCAGGATCAAGTGAGGATTCGTAGTTATCATAATTACGATCTTGGTGAAGTTATCTTGATTTGGACGACTTGTCTGAGTTATCATTGGTGAGTAACGTTATCTTTGACGTAGGCTGCTGAAGATAACATTGCTGGAGAGTTTTTTTTTGTGGGGGGGAGGCAGGGTTATCAGTACCGTGGGCGTGGGCGCGGGCGTGGGCGTGCGGGTGGTGTTATCACTCCTCGTGATGTATGGGAGCTAAGTAGCTGGTTGGCCGGCCAAGGTAGAGCGGAAGTGGTGATCGTTAACGCGGTGAATCACACACTGTGTTGGAGAGCGGTGTTGGTGGAGAGTGGTGGTGGTGGAGGAGAGTGTTGGGGGTTGATGGCCTTCCTTAGGTGTGCCCCACACCCACAGTATGGGATGGGAGGCTCGCCTCTCTCTCTCTCTCTCTCTCTCTCTCTCTCTCTCTCATGGTTTACAATCGCTAGTGGGGTTTACCCTGTTGAGGGGCAAAGGTATACTTTAGTTTCCCTTATTGTGGGTGGGGGGTGTAGTATATTCTGGTTTACCTTATTGTGGGATGGGGTTCATTACACTCTGGTTTACCTTATTGTGGGGTGTGGGTTTATTACACTCTGGTTTACCTTATTGTGGGGTGTGGGTTTATTACACTCTGGTTTACCTTATTGTGGATGGAAATACAATAGATTTTGGTTTACCCTGTGGATGTAGGTATAATGAAATTTGGTTTATCCTGTTGTGGATGGAGGCAGAGTTTACCCTGGTTTACCTCGTGGGCGTAAGGTGTGGTATACTGACGGGATTTACACCTGTCCCTGAATATCGTGACGTTGTGTGACGTTATTATTTCGAGTTTGGGTAACTGTATTGATTGTAATGACGTGTGTTGTGTGTGTGTGGGTTGTAGTGTAAAGTGGGGTGTTGTAGTGACGTGAGAGTTGGTTGTGTGTATATATGTCCGGTTGTGTGTCTGTAAAGAGGTTAACTTAAGACTTGGACAGAGATTATTTGTGGCGATTAAGATTTTACTGTTGTATGTAGGTGTGTCAGGTCAAAGGTCATGGGGTCGTCGTACCCAAGGGTCGTGCCGTCGTCGTACTCTGGTGCTCGGGGGTCGTTCTTGTCGTGTACAGCGGTCGTCTTTATCAGTGTAGCTCTGGGTTGTGGGGTTGTTAAGGACTGCTTTCATTCTGAAGTTGTAGATTATGTGGGAACAGCATCTGTACAGGGTTGTACTGGCCAGGGTGTTGGTGATGGTGTTGGTGGTGGTGGTGGTGGTGACGGGAGTTGTTGTGGTGGAGGTAGTGGTGGTGGCGATGGAGGCAGTGGTGGTGAGGGAGGTAGTGGTGGTGGTGGTGACAGAGATAGTGGTGGTGGTGATGGAGGCAGTGGTGGTGATGGTGGAGGCAGTGGTGGTGGTGGTGTTGGAGGCAGTGGTGGTGATGGTGGAGCGCGGTGTCGTCCTTGCAGGCACACTGACCCCAACAAATTGTTGCAGCGCCGGCAGTCACTGCTCCCTTCCAGGCCTCAGGGGCCCACCATAGGGGCCCCGGGGGTCACTGCTCCCTTCCAGGCCTCAGGGGCCCGCCGTAAGGGGCCCCTGGGGCATCCACTCCGCCCCCATCAATACTGTCAGCATATATGGAACTCCAGCAGTCACAGAGGGGGGAGGGGGCCCCTGATTTCATAGGTACTTAGGGTTTCTCCCGTTCTCTAATGACTCCCGCGTGGTTTCTACCCATCCGGTGAAACCCCCTCCCCCCTCCCCCCCCCTCTACCGGCTGGCAGTCATTGATCTCAGCCACCCCTGTGCCCCCCCCCTCTCCCCCTTACCCCAGATGGTAGTGGACCCACCCAACTTGTGGGGCCCAGAAGTCAACTGGAATCCCCCACTCAACCTCTGGGCCACCAATGTCATTGGAACCCATCAACTTTTGGGCCCCGTGGGGTACAGACAGAGGTGGGAGGGGGCCCCTCTCAGCTTATGAGGTCCCCCCCCCCCCACACACAGCATTTAAGCACCCCCGCCCAACATGAGGAGGCAGCACTGGGGCTGGGACTAGTCAGTCTCAGGTATTCAGTTTGATTTACACAATTATTATTATTATTATTATTATTATCATTATTATCAGTATTAGTAGTAGTAGTAGGAAGAAGTAATAGTTAGTAGCAGTAATAGTAGTAGCAGTAGTCGTAGTAGTGGTAGAAGTAGTAGTATAATAGTAGTGGTAGAAGCAGTAGTCGTAGTAGTAGTAGTAGTGGTAGTAGTAGTAGTAGTTGTTGTAGTGGTGGTGATGTTACTCCTGAAGGATTCGTGGTGGTCGTCCAAGTCGTACGGAATCCTCAGCGGATCCCCCTTCCCACCCCCACAACAGGAGTCCTAACTGCAGTGACCTCTGTTACCCTTGTGGGGGGGGATTGGGGGAGGGGAGGGGTGGTGGTGTGTGTGTGGGGGGGGGGGTTATTGATCCTAGGGCCACGTGAGAGAGGCCCAACATGGGAGGGAAATGTGGGAGAGGCGTTCGGCAGACCCACCCCTGGGTCTAAGGGTGGGTGGGTGGGTGGGCAGGAGGAGGCGACGATCACTCTGGTGATCCCCTAAAATTTAGGGAGATTCCCTGAACTGAGTAAGGAGTGTGGCCCGGGGGGGAAGGGAGGGGAAGAGGGGGGGGGGGATTTGCAACTCTGAAGAGGCCTGAGCAAGGGGGCAGGTCTTGCGTTTATTGATCAGGGCCCGTCACTCCCACTGTGGGAGTGACGGTCTCGGGATCCGTTTTCGCCTTAAGCGTCGCAGTGTGGGGTGGGGGGGGGGTCTTGGTCGCATCTCCCTCCCAGGGCGTGTTGATAACAGAGCCGGCAGGAGCGGGAAAGGGAGGGTCTGTTACACTCGGGGTGTTGGTATGGGAAATAGCAGGCGGGTGCACCTCCCTCCTCCTCCTCTCTCTTTGACCACGACGGTACCGTCGCGCTGACGGATCGTACCGTCGCGCTGAAGGATCGTACCGTCGCGCTGAAGGATCGTACCGCCGTGCCAAAGGGAATCGACGTCAGAATGTCGAGTGATCAATTTCTTGTTGGGTATTTTGGTCATTGGCGAAGCGTGAAGTGGAACGCATTAGCGGCCCTTAGTGAGTCGAGTTCTGCCACTTCTCAATTTCCATCGCCGGTTCGCTTTCCTGATTTATCCACTGGGAAAAAAAAAAAATTTAATCAGTATTCCCCCTTCCCCCCCAGGAATATAACGGGTGTGTGTTCGTGGTTTGGTTTAGGGTACGGTATACTGAAGTTGGTTTTACGAGCAGATGAAGTCTATGAGAATGACCTGCCTTGCTTTGCTTTAAGCCGTAATATACATACACACTTGGCTACATGTACATTTCGAGTATTCACAGCCCTGGTGTGACCCCCAGGGTCTTTCTAAAGGTCTCTCTGCAGCCCAGGGCTGCACTACTTCGAGCAGCAGGGAAATGTAGGTTCCTTTGAAGTGAGATGATTGGTCTTTGACGAGACTGTACCCAAGAATGATACAGCCTCTCCAAAGCCGACTTTTCACTCGCTGTGTAACCTCATCCAGGCGGAGTCTGGTAACACCACTATATATATATATATATATATATATATATATATATATATCTTGACATTGCATCGCAGCCTGGGGCCAGATGCGTTTCCAATTAGGGAAATGGAACAGAGACGTCCATGGAAACGTCTCTAGCAAGGCTGTGTGACTGGAGCGGCTCTTGGGATTGATTGAGGACAGTAGGCGCGGCTCTGGTGAATGGAACCAGGAGGTGTAGTGATGGTGTCTCCCCCGTGTGCTTCTGTGTGTGTGTGTGTTTGTGTGTAGAGAGAGAGAGAGAGAGAGAGAGGGGAATTAGACTGGTAGTTAAGGGTCACCACAGGTAGGCACAGTGTCTGTTAGTCGCCAGCCCTCCAGTCGATCCCTCTTCTCCCCGGTCAGCTGCTGGCACCCCCTGACACCCCCATTCTGAAACGTTTCCCCCCACACCCACCCCCCCACCCCCACCCGGACTGCATCTTTGAAGGGGTTCAGTCCAGACGCATCCTTGGCACACCCCGTGACTTTGTGTTCCTCGGTTGTTTCCAGTACGAGCGAAACATCGAAATCCCAGATCCAGTTATAAGGGGGAGAGGGAGGGGAGGGGAGGGGGGAGGGGAAGGGAGGGAGAAGTGAGGGGTCATTAAGTGAGATGTGATGGGATGAAATAGGGTGTAATTGAAAAGGGTAGTTAGAGGTCACTCTGGGTGAGAGATTTGAAGTTGATTACGCCCCCTTGCAGGAAGCTCGCTGGAAGAGGTCTCATGATGGCCTTACTCAGAGATGAGCGCTTCCACGCTGATGTACATCACCACGAATGTACACACACGCACACACACACACACACACACACACACACACACACGCGTGAGTGTCAACAGAGGAGGGAAAGCCACGCGCCCACAGCTTCAGTTGTCTTCTTGGCTGGTGTCAAGATGGCGTGACGTCAGAGGGTCTCTGGAAGGGAACGCTTTCCCCTGGAATACAGTCACTGGATAACTGGCCGGCGCCACGACGCCCACGGGATGTTTCTCTCTCTCTCTCTCTCTCTCTCTCTCTCTCTCTCAATCCCTCGTCTATATATATATATATATATATATATATATATATATATATATATATATATATATATACACACGCA
>JAYMFT010174566.1:0-12162 GCA_038088735.1 Panulirus argus
TATATATATATATATATATATATATATATATATATATGCCCCATATATATTGTATGATACTAATATACATAAGAATAATAGACAGACAGATGAAAAGAAAATTGCATAGAATCCAAAGTATTAAGAGAAAGAAAGAGTTTATTCGAATTAAATATGATACAGTGAAACAATGAGAGAAGACAGAGAAAGACTGAACTTCAGGCAAGAATATGAACAATATCAGTTAGATGTGGAAACAATCAGGGACGTTTTTCTGAAAAGAAAAAAACCGTGTGAGGAGTAGGAATGAGGGAGTTGGAGACACGAAGAGGAGGATGGATGAAGGAAGCGTAAGTGGCAACTGATGGAAATGATATTCCGTGTTAGACGATGATGCCCGAGGCTAAAGCTCTCATGGAAAATAGAAGACGAGTCAGTGAATTTCGCGTGACGGAAGTGTATCAGTGTGTGGCAAGGAATATTAGGGAACAGATGCCAAAAAAGGGAGGAATAGAATAGAAGAAACCGGATGCCAACAAGAGAAAAATGGAATGACAGTAAAGTGACAAGGATACGGGAATGAGGGTGAGCACAAGGAGATTAATGAGGATGACGGAATGGGCAGGAATGAGGAGCAGAAAGTGAGAGAGAGGCGGCAGCGGTGTGGCACGGTACACAAACAGACATAAACAATAGACCGCGGCTGGTGTACTTACGCACAGCGTCTCAGTGAAGATCAGGGTGGAGACTTTGTGGAGTATCTTCGTGTCATGGACCCGAATGGAGAATACACTTCACTCTAGATCTGTGAGAAGGAAGGACAATGTATGAGAGAATATAGTGATGGCACACTGAGAGACCATTAACAGTATATGCATCACAGTTGATGGTGGGCAGCACTGGAGGAAAGTAGACTATCGATATCAATGGTTGTGTCACTGACAGAGGTGTGGATGGTGAATGGTGAATTATAAGCACGATTGTAAGATGTATAAGACGCAAGGTGTAGGGTGGAGGTGATAGAGAAGTGGTCAACTACATGATAAGGAAAGAAGACAAATAAGAAGAATGAAACGATCGAAATAAATGTATAGGCTTAGAATCATTATAGGAAAGATGATTGAAAAATTAACTTGTCTGCATTTTCTTGATTTACAGGTATGCTTTTAGTGAAGAGCTGGTTGTATACAGAGTGCCTCAGGAGCATAATTCTTGGTAAGAAGCGAGTTGAGGCTGTTGGTCGTTTTCAAGGTGTGAGTGGCGTCATGGTGAGAGCTTAGCATCTGACAACATTAGCAGGGGGGTAAGCAGATGGCTTCAGGGTAGGAGCAGGGTAAGGTGCGTATGGCATTTTCATAACGTCAGAAAAATATCATATTTTCATGGATGGTGTGATGCCAGACAACGGGTTTGATACATTAACAATGGAAGTGAATAAGTTATGACGAATAACAAAAGGGACTGAGGAATATCTTTGATGAAATTCTAAAAAACATGCCTCACACTTACCAAACACTTTTAGTAATTTCGGGAGTGATTATGAAAAAAATATATCGATTTTTCCTATAAAAAGAAACAAAACGATTGTATTTACAGAGGTGGAGGTAAATACCGGATGGGAACATTACGAAAAGACTCAGAGAATTGAATTATCTGGAAGTACGTTTAGTGTAGACGGATCTGTGAAGGACGAGACAACTGTAGGAGTATTGAAAGGCACAGAAATTACCGAAGGCGTGAGGAGAGTTATGTGGGAGGGAGCAGGTGGATGAAGGGTGGCCGGTAGTGTGTGTGTGTGTGTGTGTGTGTGTGTGTGTGTGTGTGTGTGTGTGTGTGAGTTTTCCACACAATAATAACTTAAAGAAATATAGTACAGGTCTCATGCAGGAGGGAGACAGACTAAGGGAGATTTGTTCTCAGAAAATTAGACATGAAAGAGAGAGAATGTTGGTGTACTAGGCAGAGACAAGTCCAAATGACGCTTGTATCAAAGATGGTGTGAAAAGGATCTACGAATTAGAGACTGAGGTGTACAGGATGCTTGCAGGACATCTGAGTGAGGTGTGACAGAAAGCACACGTGAGCCACAGGGCAGTAGGAACGCATAGAGGATATTTCCCTCTAGGAATCAGGAGAGACATGTATCCTGCATGAATGAAATGGCCACCTGCTGGTTGTGTGCAGGTTTGGTGCTTGAAGATTCCATTCGTAAAATAAATCCTAAAATGAAATATATATTCTTGAACACTATTAGGAATTAGGTGCTGTGTCCGAATTCTCAACAATATATCAAAGTTAGTGAGAAATCATTCTTGTTAAAAACTTTTAATGCAATCATAGAAAAGTCAGCTAGGAATAATCCATTTTCGAAATGAGGTTTATCACTCACAATAGCTAATTAGAATTTCCAATAGAAGTGAAGGTATGCCTTGTGGACGTGCGGGGATGCTTTGCGTACTTGCCTTGCAGAAAAATTAATCACTAGGAAACGAGAAGAGTACTTTTCCAGTGACCGAGTGAAACAACCGTAAATCTTTTTAGTCTCTTACGTTCTTTGAGATAATATGATAACTCTTTGTAGCTTTCCTAGTATACCAGGATTTACTCTGTTGATCACACATCTTACAAAATTGATTGAATTCGTTACTACAAGTCTTACAGCTAAAAACTTCGAGATAAAAGAGAATTCTACGAGTGATGAAAGGTATCAGTATCGATAATTCTCTTCTAGATATGAACACAGCGTTTCCGAGAGTAGATCAAACAAAAGAAATTAACGAAGAGATGAGCGATGTTTGCTGCGGCTAACTTCAGGATTAGCGTTCTTGTTCATCCACAATGGTGACGAGTGGGAAGCACCGTGTCTTCGGAACTCTACCAGTGACAGCAATCATTCCTAATAGCGCTTTCGCATCATCGTCACTCTGTTGTTGTCAATTCACTCACCTTTCTCACGTACACTTTTGTCAGTGTTTGCGTCACTTATTTTCTTTTTTTTTCGAGCTTGCTTGCTTCCTCTGAGGTCCCACATTGATATACAAATACAAAGGATACAAAGGAAGTCAAACAGTTGTAAAGACAATCGTTGTTTTATAACTATATATATATATATATATATATATATATATATATATATATATATACCACCATCTTTCCTTTCATCACTTCAGGCCATATATACCTTTCTAGAAATTCGGTTCCCGTCTCCCCAACTTGCATCAGAACTCGCTAATACCCACACAGAAGAATCCTAAAACCTATCCTCAGATCCTCAGTTTTCCTTCCATTAATCTTTCCAAAGCCCCAGCAGTTTGTCTGCCTCAGATGTTTCTATCAGATATCCCAACCCCCTCGCCACATCTCAAGTAAATGATTTATGAGTTCTCTTCTCTCAGGTAAAGGTATATTTCTTTTTATGGTTCTTTTATTCATGTAGATAAATCTTTCATATTCGTGTACTCTGTCAAGTTCTTTTATCCTTGTGTTAAACTCTGGCAATATCTCTCTCTCTCTGCAGTATATTTCCTACAAACCTCCTCTGTAATTCTTCTCCAACCCTCCACCACCTCTCCCCACCCTCCTTCCCTCTGCCCCATCTCCTTCGAACTCCTTAACTCCTCCATCACCGGACCTGAGCAAGAACACCCATCCAGCCGTTGGGCTGCACTTCTTACCTTAAACCCAAATTACCGTTCGATCTCCTGCTTCCTCGTCAGCCGCGGCGGGTCCTGAGCCAACCAGCGCCGCCCGACGCCTCCGTCGCCACCAGTCGCTCTGTCGAAGTCAAGACCGAGTTTGTCACTCCAGATCCGCGGGTTGCCATGAGGTTTTGTCGGGGGGACACGAGAGTCGGGGCCAGGGTTCTAAACTAACTTATATTTACACTGTAAAATGATATCTGTTCAAATCACGTCACTAAACCTAAATCACAAGAAGTTATAGAAAGTCTCACTACAGATGTACCATCGTACACAAACACACTGGGTTGTATCAGACACAAAGCAGTAATGTGGAATCCACACGAGAAGCTACAAACTCTTGACTTTAACCCGCACGGCAGCAGCAGCAGCAGCAACAGTGCTAGGATACACAGCCAGGACTGGCAAGAATAGTGAAGTGTATGGTAGGAGGATGGATGACCCGGTTGGTGAAAGCTGTTTGTAATTGCCGAGTGGATGGGGCTAGTGAGGATCGAGCCTAACGATCTGACTGCTCGTAATACCAGTCTTTACATATGTCTCTGGTTTTCCCCTGTGTGACGCCACACGTCAACACATGCGCTACACAGCACTGCACGGGAAATGGGATTCAATCAGATGTAAAGATAGATCATAACAACTTAAAAATGACTTACAGAGTTATGTAGACATGGGGGTTGTGTAACATACCTTCAAGGGTTGTCTTAAAGTTTCCCTTTCAATCCAACAAATCATCTTCAGGAGAGTGTGGAGAGGTCAGTGAGGCAGCTGGAAATGACTGCGGGTAGCTAGGTGAGGCGGGGTAAACAATGGTGGGCGGATTTGCATGTAGTGCTGCGCGTTCATTGGTTGAAACGCGTTGTTGGGGCATGCACCTGAATTAGTCTGTCTTGCCCAGTATTCTAGTTGTTGAGTTTTGGTTGTTGTTGCCTCATACATGGTGCTTGACGATGTGTAGGAATCTTATCTTGTTCAGGGCGTAGTATTCTTGTAGATTTAACAATCGTTTCTCGTGTGAGGGCAGTGTCGTGCCTCTTGATAACATGTAGTTTGATGGAGGCTTCTTGCAGGCGTAGAGTATATATCCCTGGGTTATGGGGAGATAGAGTTCTACCTCAGTATCCCCTGCATGTCGTAGAAGGCGACTGTAAGGGGCAGGATTGGGGGGTTGGAAATCCCCTTCTTGTATTTCGTTCTATAGAAATGGGAACAGAAGGATCCAAGTAAGGAATGCTCCTCCTACTCGAAGGCTCAGGCTGGGGTGACTAGATGTGTGTGGATGTAACCAAGATGAGAAGAGAGGAGATATAGGTAGTATGTTTGAGGAAAGAAACATGGATGTTCTTGTTCTTAGTGAAACAAAATACAGGGCGAAAGGAGACGAACAGTTTGGAAATGTCCGAAGAGTAAAGTCAGGGGTTGGTGAGAGGGCAAAAGACAAGGAAGGAGCAGCGCTACTCCTGAAGCAGGAGTTGTGGGAGTGTGTGATAGAATGTATGGAAGTAAGTTCTAAATTGATGTAGGTAAAACTGAGAGCAGATGGCGAGAGATGGGTGACTATTAGTGCTTATGCACCTAACCACGAGAAGAAAGTCATGAGAGGCAAGTGTTTTGGGAGCAGATGAGTGTGTAAGGCAGCAGTTTTTATGTAAGAGACCGGGTATTCTAGCTATGGTAATTTGAATGCGAAGGTAAATAATGTGGCTATTGAGGGTATAATCAGGGGGGTATGGGTTACTCAGTGTTATGAAAGGAAATGGTAAACAGCTTGTAGAGCTGTGTGCTGAAAAAGGACTGGGAATATCTGGTTTATAAAGGTGGATATACACAAGTATACTTATATCCCCTTTCTCTACATCCTTATCTACCATTTCCTTTCTTTGCTTTCCACTTGCCCCCTGTCTCTCTTCTACTTCGATCTCTCTTCCCCTCTTTTTCCCTCAGTCTTCCTCTGTTTCTCTTTCTCATCATGCGTAAGGTGTGTTATCAGTTTTAAGAAGAAAAGAAAATGGAAATCTACGTAAGATGTAGGTTTGAAGAAGTGAAAGAACAACAGCAGTGGGCCTTGTTGCCTCCTGCTCAGAGAGAGGAGCTAAACCTTCCTCCAGCTGCTGCTCAGGATCCTCTCTCAGATGCGAAAGAAATTGATACGCTTCAAAAGGCTTCAGTTTAGGAGTCTGTTTGTTGTTTTAACGGCTTGGTGTAATGACGCAGTCAAAAAAGGTTTTGTAGAAGTAAAGCGTTGGTAGTACATTCCTCTGTATCTCAATCAAATGTTTACATTGTTTGAAACAAATAGATATAAACTTTTAATGGAATACTGCCGGGCAAAATTTATGTGCAAATTTAACATCTCATCTCGTCGTGATTTTGCTTACTGGTAATGTTTATCATCCAGACAAGAACGTCCGGAAAAAACATAGACGATAAAGCTTCACTGTGTTGACACAGAGAAGACTCAAGCCTTTGTCTTGAAACTATAATTCAAGAGATCATTTGCGAGTAAGATTTAGAACGAGCTAAAGATACTGGGAAATACACATATTCCGTATTGCCTTGTGCACCAAACGGTAGTTCATGTTTTGCGTCGATAGACGTGGTGAGTACAGACCTGACTCAGTTTCCGTCGGCTGCCAGGGCGGCCAAGAGACAGCTGCAGCTCCCGGTGTGCCCTTCCATTAAACACCTCCTCACACAAGATTTCCTTTTACCTTCCCACGTACACTCCTGACATGGTACGAAAATCCGTTGCTTCACAATAGCGCTTTTGGTTCCCTCCAACAATGAACTTCTATCTTGCTACGTTCTCCAGTGACTAGAATTTCGATTTTTTGTTATCAATTGAGTCTTCTTAGTGTAAATGGTCACAGAATTATTCCTTATCTAATTCTGGGAAATGCTAATCTTTGAGGGCAAAAAGATCTTTTTTCCCAAATCATTATTAGTACGACTGGCATTTTGTTTTACGGTAACTTGTTTGTATTTTTCACAATAAGTTGTATGCGAGTAAGTTAATTTGCGCCAGCGAGCAGTAATGATGTATTACCTAACAATGCAAACATGTACCGATTCAATAATGATTGAAATTTCATTATCATTAGTTTTGATTATTACGTCACCTGGTAATGGTGAGTTTAGTTAATGAGTGTAAAGCACAGGTGAGTAAACATGTTTGTTTATGTATATATTTCGCTTCACATACAGGGTTCCCATGTGACTGGTGAGTCATGATGAGTCTGCCTTACTCACGACTGAATACTCATGAATGATAACCCGAGTCTCTCATGAGCCACGACTGATCAGTGAGTCGCAAGTTAGTTTACCCAGTCAATAGTCTACTTATTCCTCCCTTGGGTTGTCACTGGTAGAGTTTACGTTCTGTGTAGATGTGCCTGCAGGGGTGTCATGCCTCGAGGAAATGTTAGTGGGAGGATTATTCCCCTTCTCTCCACTTGCCATAAGGACCATCTGCAGATATGGATAATCTCGAGAATGACGTCACGGAACTGTAATGAGGCTTTAGAAATAACTCCCAAAGCACCGAAGGAATTATCTTGTTCCTCAGTCCAAGTATAGCGATCATTATTCTCCATTACGACGGCGGCGGCGCCACGATCTGATGAAAACAACAGGCGATAAAATGATGAATCCATTCTGGTCAGTAAGCCGGGATCCGCACCACACAGACTGATGATCTCTTGTTCTTGCAGAAGAACAAGCGCCATCCGGAATACTCGGGTTATGATATAATCATTTAACATGTAAAGAGAAACTGTTTATAGCTTTAATCGTTTCCTCTGACTTGGACACACCGTCCCTGTCAACAATATGAGACAGGAATTTCAATTAAGTATTAACTGCTTTACATCATTTCCAAATCGACCGATACAGAATGGTGAACACGGCTGGTGACAACCTTTCAAAGGGTTACTGTCCAGTCCGACATGTATATTATGTTATCCATTATGCGACGTAACATAATTAACTACATGAGGACTGTAGAGACGTAGATCTGTGAGTTGATGAAGGTAATGGGGGAATCTCTCCAGTCGTAATGCTATGTGTCTGAAGTGACAGCTCATGTAATGTGCTTATGGTAAAATGATATGGCGACCTCTAACACAACGTCAGTCGTGGGTATTTACTGAAAACCTTTAACTCTGATGCTGCCTGATTCAGACCAGCACTGGATATTACATTACAGGTGTGTGCGTGTGTGTGTGTGTGTGTGTGTGTGTGTTACCAATCTACAAAGAAAAACAAATATACTGTCGCCATCTATCCTCCCTTTTCGAGTTAAGATAATGAGGAAGCCTCTTGATGAACTGCTAAGGTAACTTATATAGCTGATTAGCCTGTGTCTAATTAGGTTATCTAAAGTGACTCCTTACGAGCGAGGGAGGTAATAGGTAGGGGAGCACACTAGGTGTGTAGGCCTACCGTACCCTGCCCTACAGGTAACGCGAGGGACTGGACGTCTTACACCTGAGTCCCTCACCAGGAGAGGCAACTAAATTTTTGAACTCAAGCAATTAATTAACCAGATTACTCTCTGCGGCCCGAGAGGCTTTAGTTCGTCCCTCGACTCCTAATTGATTAAGTCTTCTTTTTTCTCGTTTCCTGAATAGAACTTTAAAGTCATCTCCCCGGAATTATCTGGGGGCTGCCTTCTGATGATAATGAATCATGTGTGACACACACACACACACACACACACAGACACGCACACAGACACACAGACACACACACACACACACACACACACACACACACACACACAATATGTCAAAAGCAAAGTATTTTCGCAGTCTGGTGTGGAATAGATACCAGCTACACTCCAACGAGCCAGATAGAATGTTTGTTAAGAAGCTGGATCTTCAGTTAAGAATAAAGGGGAGATCATATCGACTGACTGAGGGTTATATTGATGGAAGGGAACAGAGGAAACACGTCAGAGGAGCCGTTTGGAAATGGGTGAAGGTCACCAGTGGCGTGCCGCAGGGATCTGTTCTAGGACCACTGCTCTTATAAATCCATGTAAATGACTTGCTGGAAAGATTGGACTCTGACATGAATGTGTCTGCGTATGATACCAGAGTCATGAAAGCGGCAAGAGCGAGGAGTATTGCAATCATCTACAAGGGAACAATAGTCAAGATACAGATTTGTTCTGATATTTGGTTGATGAAATTCATTTCGAGTAAATGCAAGATATTGAGGTTGGGTTACAGAGCAGGAAGGCCTCGGTATGAATGATGTGTAGCAGGGAATAAGCCGCAGTCATCTCTGTGTGAGGAAATATTTATGTGGGGGAAAATATTCAGCAAGCTGTTCACATCCCACAAAAGGCCAAAAATAGAATATGCTTCCCAAGTTTAGTCACTGCATTTACAGAAGCACAAAGGATTAACAGCGAAAGGTTTTGAGGAGGGCAACAAAAAAGGTCACTAGAATCAATAAAGCTGTTTCCAGTGGGAAAAAAAAGAGTAAGGGGTAACCTGATTACAGACTTTAAGTTTTTAAACCAACGGGATGATGTCAGCAGAAACATGTTAAGAAAATGTATGAAGAAATACTTTCATCGTATAAGAAAAATGGATGAATGGAAGAAACTGAACGAGTTGTGGTAAATATCAGTATCAAACAGAAGCTCAAAAAGGATGAACTATTGTGTAGAAAGTTTAGTTTAAGAGACGGGCCCCACAACAGTGAATCTTCCTTCCCCTACGACACTGATGGGTAACTGGCTGTAGACACACATGCAAACAAACATTGAGAGAGAGAGAGAGAGAGAGAGAGAGAGAGAGAGAGAGAGAGAGGGTAATTCCAGGGAGATGGATCAGAATATTCAGCTGGGTAAGCGAGGGTGGAGGAGCTATTGGCGTGCTCAAGGGCGTCCCATCTGGGAAGGTTCCCACTTAAGCCAATCATTAGGCCAAGGAATCCGGCACTCTGTGTCGACTGTTCTGACTAGGACTCGCCCTGCGCGCCATTGCGTGTAAGGTGAGGGACAACGACTTGGACTAGTCGTGAGTATGAGAGCCGATTCAGCTCAAGGCCTCCATGTGTTAAAGCTTCCCCTACGAGACACGTGGATGATCATCTTTGAACACTGGTGTGGGGAGGGGTTTCTGAGGCGTGAACTGACGTTGATGATCCTATTTCATTTATCTCCACGAGTCGTGACATTCAGTGGACGCACCGTCGTGCTCAAGGGTAGTGTCTTCGTGCTTAAGTGGTTAACCATCACTTCTGCAGAAGGTGTGAAAATGTAATTAATTAATTTACGAAAGACAACCACAAGATGAAGCGGCATTAATTAATTACGTAGCTAATGACCTCCAATTGGTTCTGTCAACTAATAGACTAACCAATTCGCCACCTCTCTCACCAGTTTACTTTTTTTTATTTATATCTGATGGATGTTTCCTACTCCATTTAAGTGACCACTGGCTAGCCGTTTGCCTATAAGTCCCTGCCTCTCGATGGAAAGGTGAGGCTTTAATTTGGCACTAGCGAAAAAGCAGACTTAAGAACTAAGGCGGGCTGGGGCTGGGTCAGTAACATCCACTGACGTAGGTAACATTTCTGCTGAAAATGGAAACTCAAGAACGAGCCAAGTGTTGCCAGTGGGGGGAAGAGGCCCATCTTGAGCTGGGTTTTACTGCAGCTCTAGCGGGATACACTGCCCGGATATTAAATATCTTTTATTTTGGGAAGAATGTGATGATGGCATGGGAGATGACACTAAAGATAAGTAATGTTATTCTTCTTAGATATCTTGACCTAAGAAAGGAACGGATTATATTCTCAGTGAGAAAGATGAGGTTGTTTACTCTGCCAGCGGGTAAAGGTAAAGCCGAAGCCACAGCTTAGCGAGAGTAACCGGACACCTTGTTTTGACGCTCTGACCTGGAAATTTCACGACTTAATGAAATCAAAACAAATGAGGTGCGCGGTAAAAGGCTGAACACAATAGGTGCTTGGTACTTTATATGTAAAATTTATGAAGGTTCTTATCTTGAGATCATTAATAACATCTTAATAGGGAAGAGGAAGGGTTTCGCACATGCAAAATTGAGTTATTTGATAGATGTGGGTCCCATGCTTGTAAATATCACTGTGGTAAAGAATGTGATATAAATATAATTACCAGATTGTAAGGAGATTCATCTAAGAGATATTTCAAGAAACATTTCATACCTTACGATTATGAATGACTTTGAACTACAAGACATTAATCTAGGTATATTACAGGGCTTCATGTATAACAAGAATATCACTGTAGAATTCAGGGAAGGTGCATGGAGGCCTAAAAATAAGTTGGACAGATGCGTTGGATGTCTAGTACCTGTGCTCGTGCGGTCTTGAATTTAGTTTACCCAAGAACTGACGTAAATTCTGGACTGGTTATTCCATACCTCAGCGCGTTACGTGTTTGAAGCAGAACAGCTTCCATGGGACCGCCTCCAGTGAGGATTGTTTAAATGGTCTACTTTTCAGTGATTTGTTATCAGTGGAACGAAGGAAAGACATGCAGCATCCTTCAGCTGGTTTCTTGGTCACATTAGGTAACAGGGAGTTTACGGTCGGGTTTATGGCATTGTTGTCTGGCGTTAGGATGTACGCTGAAACAGACAAATCACACATTTAAGCTGATCTCTCTAGCTAATGCGCATGGGATTATATGAAAATAATATCGCTAATTATTATAACCAAACCCAACAATTCTACCCCAGGCTCACACGCCGGCCGGGTG
This sequence comes from Panulirus argus, assembly GCA_038088735.1. Classification (NCBI taxonomy): domain Eukaryota; kingdom Metazoa; phylum Arthropoda; class Malacostraca; order Decapoda; family Palinuridae; genus Panulirus; species Panulirus argus. The sequence goes on from JAYMFT010174566.1 coordinate 11,437, forward strand.
GACCTTCTCGCCTCAGCAGGCTATTTCAGGTTGAGCTGGTTGAAGTGAACTGCAGTCCAAACACTTCAAGCTGAGCTCGTTGACGGTCGAGGTGTCTAAGCTAAACACTTTAAGCTAAGCTGGTTGAGGTCGCGGCCAAAGTCAGATTCAATTCTGTGTAGCACAAATTATTTTCGTTATCACGACTTCACAAACACAAGGATCCTGCCCGTCCTACATCAAGGGCTACTGAACACAACCCAACGTGCAGATGTGTGTGTCTTATGTGTGTGTGTGTGTGTGTGATGTTGTATATGCAGTCAACGTGCCATCACTGTGCCTACCCAGGGAAGAGGGAGCGCTCACAGTAAACTATGGGGCTTAGTTGTGGATGGTGGGCTCTGGCTTCGGTACACTACATACGAGAGTTGGAGAGTGGATGTAAACAAATGAGGCCGATATTCTTTTGTTTCTAACACTACCTCGCTAAGACGAAAGGAAAAGAAAAAAATAAGTGTAGATAAATGAATAAATAAATAGATATTTTCGTCATAGTGACGTATAAAGCAGAGGCAAAAATTTCTCCCAGTCTCGCCCACCTTGGATGAAAGGAGAGAGATAAAGAGAGAATAGGAAATGGAGAAATTAATCAAGGCTCCACAGGTGATTCTAGACCTGATTCCAGAGATGAATAGATTATAAGACGAGAGAGAGAGAAAAAATCTACTGTATACACACACACACACA
>JAYMFT010174577.1:0-12162 GCA_038088735.1 Panulirus argus
GGAAGAAATTGGGTCTTGGAGGCATTAAACTTAACTAGATTTTGTGTACCCCACTGAGATATCCTCTCCAAGTCTGAGTTTATTGAGGAAGCTTAGAGATAAGACCTCGATGTCACCCTGTCAAAAGCCTTAGATGTGTCAAGGGCAAATTCCCAAATCTTTCAGGGATGATGCCCAGTCATTAGTAAGATAGAAAAGAATATCACCAGTGAATCTCGCTTTGCAGAATCCGTACTGTTGATCAGAGACAAGACTGTAATTTTTCGAGGTTTTTAAGGATATTGGAGTTGAGGATGGATTCAAAGAGTTTCGAAATGGTAGATGTCAAAGCAATAGGACAATAGTCAGAGGGGTCAAAACGGTCACCATTCTTAGGGATGGGATGTATCAAAGCATGTTCCATGGAGAAGGAAAAGTTTTGGTTTTTGAACAGAAACGGAAAAGACTAGCAAGCAGAGGTGCAAGTTTAGAGGTACACTCTTTCAGTGCACTGGGATGGATACCATCAGGACCATAAGCTTTACTTGTGTCTAGGAAAGAAGCGCTTTTCGGACAGTCCGGAAAGAGATTACAGGAAGAGGCACAGGATTAGTAAAAGGAGCATCAGGTGGTGAAGGAATGTTAGAGTCATCCAAGGCGGAGCTAAAGGAGAAACGGAAACCAAAGAGAGTTGCTTTGTCTAAGGGAGAGACAGCTTAGTAATGTCAGAGCGGATAAGTAAAGAGAATGTAGAGAGGCAGAAGTTGTTCGAGATGCCCTTAACTAAAGACCAGAAAGACCTATCAGTGGATGACGAGGAAGGGTTATCACACCTCATTGATTATAGGAACACTTCGCCTTACGGATAATGTGCTTGCAACGATTACGGGCAGTGATAAAAGCTGAACGGGAGCCAGATGGAGAGGTTGTCCAAGCCCGATATGCTTGATCCCTTGCCTGAATGGCCTTAGAACAGGAACGGTTGAACCATGGATTGGATGAAGAGGTCGTCTTGGAGGAAAAGGGGATAAATTTTTCCATTCCCGCAAGAGTAACTTCTGCTATGAGTTTGCCGGAGACAGAAGCATCACCACATAAGCGACAGTAATTTACCCAAGGAAAGTCAGAAAAGAAATTAAGTTCTTCCAGTCAGCTTTGTTCAGGTGCCAATATTTACGCTTAGAAGGGGCTGCTGGAAAGGGAGGTGCCGTTAGAATAGATACTTTTATGAGAAATGTGATCAGATGAACCATTTGGGGGCGAGATTGAGTATTTATAGCGGGATGGAGAAGAGATGAAAAACAGATCCAGAATATTAGAAGAGTGGTCACAGCGGTCAGAAATGTGGGTAGGGTGGGAAATTATTTGCTCTAGATCACTGAGAATGGAAAACGTGAGGGTTTCAATCCCTCCACCATCTGTATGGGGGGAATTCAATCATTCCCTAATGTGAACGTTGAAATTCCCGAGGTAAGGGATCTCGGCTTGCGAGTGAGAGGATGTCACAGTCTCATGGCAGGAATTTAGGTAGTCAAAGAAGGATATAAGATTCGTAGAATTAGGAGATCAATAGGCGAAACAGAGGAAAAGTGCGGAAGCTGAGAAACAGACCTTGAGCCACATAACCTTTGAAATGGAATCGTGAGCGGAGGTTATAGTAAGATATGAAAAAGGACTAGTAAAAAGAACATCATTAGACAACTGTGCCTCAGACAGAAGTAAGATATTAGGAGAGATACTAAACAGATTGTGTTCAACTGAAAAGAGGTTACTAGAGAGACCACGAATGTTGGTGTACTCAATTGAAAAAGAGGACGGTTTAACAGAGAGGGAAAGGTCGTGGAAGGGGCCGGTACTACTACTATTAGAGCTCTCCCTCTCATTGGCAATAGAGTCAGGCTGAAACCCGGAGATTCTTAGCACCCCATGACGCCGGGGAGTAGGGGCCATAGACTGGACAGACTCTGTCATGGTGATACTTATAAGTGCTTGAGTGGAGGGGAATTGGCAAAAGTACTTATGTAGGAAAAGTAATTATGATAAGGAAGGTTTGAGTAGGTGTCGGTGCTTGTAAGAAGAGGATGGCAGGACCAGCCCGGTAGTCCCGTTTTGATGAGACAGAAAGTAAGACCAGCAATCCTAACATGGAGAGTGTGGACTTGTGGATGAAGATAAAGCCAAAAGAACCGTATTTCTCACAGGAACATTTCATTAACACTAAGTAACGGGCTGTAACTTGAGAGAATACAGGCCTACAGATATCTGGGAGTATATGTAGGCTAAATAATAACGTTAGTAAAAATGCTGAACCGAGACGCATCATCGGCTTTATGTAATGTTAGATTGCAGCCGTTGTGAGGTCTGGCTTGATCGGGATACGGTGCTCGGACACTCATCCTACGTATGATGTATGTCAGTGTTGTTAGATCGTTAACTGACACGATTGGCCGTGTTGTGTAAAGGTAGAATTTGCAGAACTGAAATGATTCAAAATGAGGCAATAAGGGCTATACTGGGGTGACAACGAAATGCATTGCTTGATACAATGAAAATTAGATTAAGTCTATCAAGGATTCATGAAAGAATATAGGAAATTAATATGAAAAATGGTATTGTTCGAGAGTCATGTATTAGTAGAATGTGGAATATGTGAGGAATGTCAAGGGAAGAGAGAGAGCAGATGACCTCATGTGGCCATTAATTATGAATATTACCATGTATGTTACAGGATATCTGAGGGCGTGGGACACTAACACGATCAATGACGAGCCGAAGAAAGATAAGATACACATTTCCCGTGATAGCGTAGTGGATGAAGAAGGAAGAGCAGGCTGTGGAATACTGTGATGACAGTTTAATACGTCTGGAGAAGAAAATGTTACAGAACAGAGTATTTGATTGTCTAATGGTATTTCCTCTGTTCTGGCAGAATGACGGGGAATCTATGCCGCTCTTTGTCAAGGATAAATATAAGGACGGATATATTTTTGTTAACAGTACTGGAGCATTAAAATCACATAATAGTAAGATTCCTGTTAATGGAGGGATTGCGTTACTATGTAGAATATCGTCGGGAAAATTAATGTCCATATTTGCTGGATCACTTTCATGTTGGGATTGATGCAAATGAGACTTGAGATGTGTTAGTAAACAGAGCAACCACTAGAGGTAAGACTGACACGTCCAGTATCAGTTATATATGTGACCGATAAGAACACTGATCAAGTGTGAATAAGAAGAAATGAATAAATGTGGGATGGTGAATGAGTATTGTGACAGCAATACTTTTTAACACTATGTAATAGTAACTGATAATACTAACGTTATTTATAGTAAAAATAATGCAAAGAATGATATTGTCCGAATGAGACTTCGGATATGAATACTATTGGCAATATATGGGACTGTTTCTACCATGGAAGAAAGAAGGTGTAGAGTGCGTGCGTGTGGTTGAGGATGGGTACACAGTAGTACATTGTGTACTCAGGTGTGTGTGTGTGTGTGTGTGTGTGTGTGTGTGTGTGCGTGTGTGAGTACGTATGGTAGTGGTGCAACTGATGATGTGGCACAGCAAATTATTTCAAAATTAAGCAACGGGAAAGTTAAAGACATTAAGGGAACATAGAATGTCTGCTCCACCAACACAAACTGTAATCAGTGTATACAGTATTAGCTGAGAGGAGAAAGCTACCCAATCCTTTTGTCTTATATTCTTTTACATATGACAAAAAAAAAAAAGGTTAACTTATTAACGTAGTAACTGTCAGCTTGAGGCACATCTGTCATGACCGTCGGGGAATTCTAAGCTGAGAGCTTCGAAACATGGAGGAAGGTGATGGTCAAAGGTTCACACTCCTGCCTGAGCAATTTGAGGATATAGTCTCGGGAAGCGACTTTTGCCAGCGTCTGTACATACATACGTATTAGCCGGTAAACGCCGAGTACCTGTAGTGATAACGAGATGCCCACTATGACTGCTCTCAGGTTAGAGAGATTCGTTCATAACTCATGTAATTCCTTAAGAAAAAAATTACATAGATTTTCTGTTTCGCCTATGATTACGTTCACGTTATTGGTGACTTTAGTGATACGTTTCTCCCAGAATAGCGTCACGTAAGACGAGTGTAGCAACCACGCTGACTCCCTATAAGTAATGGGTGAACGACTGACCCGTTAACCATTCAGTAATTCCTATTCTTCTCACTCTATCGTGCTCTTCTTATATACTAAATTTGATTTCTTTCCATCATATTTTTAACGACTTCACTGCAATCCACTCTAAACATTACTAGTGTTACTGTGTAATGTATTGTGTTGCGTTACGGTGAACATTGCAAGCATTACTGTGCATGTATTGTGCTGCATTATGATGAACTTTGTTAGTGTTACTGTGTATGTATTATGTTGCGTAACCATGAACATTGTTAGTGTTAATGCGTATGTATTGTGTTGAGTTACGATGAACATTGCTAGTGGTACTGTGTAATGTTTTGTGTTGCGCTATGGTGAACATTGCTGGTGTTACTGTGTATGTATTGTGCTGCATAACGAAAAACATTGCTAGTGTTACTGTGTATGTATTGTGTTCCATAACGATGAACATTGTTAGTGTTATTGTGGACGTATTGTGTTCCATAACGATGAACATCGCAAGTGTTACTGTGTATGTATTGTGTGGCATAACGAAGAGCATTTCTAGTGTTACTGTGTATGTATTGTGTTGCATAACTATGAACATTGCTAGTGTTACTGTGTATGTATTGTGCTGCATTACGATGACCATTGCTAGTACTACTGTGAATGCATTGTGTTGCGATACGGTGAACATTGCTGGTGTTACTGTGTATGTATTGTGTTGCATAACGATAAATATTGCTAGTGTTACTGTGTATGTATTGTGTTTCATAACGATAGACATTGCTTGTGTTACTGTGTATGTATTGTGTTGCATAACGATGAGCATTTCTAATGTTACTGTGTATGTATTGTGTTGCATTACGATGAACACTGCTAGTGTTACTGTGTATGCATTGTATTGCATAACGATGAAAATTGCTAGTGTTACTGTGTATGTATTGTGTTGAGTTACGATGACCATTGCCAGTATTACTGTGAATGTATTGTGTTGCGTTACGATGAACTTTCCTAGTGTTACTGTATATGTATTGTGTTGCATAACGATGATCATCACTAGTGTTACTGTGTATGCATTGTGTTGTATTACGATGAACATTGCTAGTGTTACTGTGTATGTATTATGCTGCTTACATTGAACATCGCTAATGTTACTGTGTATGTATTGCGTTTCATTACGATGAACATCGCAAGTCGTACTATGTACTTAGTGTGTTGCGTTACGATGATCATTGCTAGTGTTACTGTGTAATGTATTGTGTTACGTTACGGTGAACATTGCTAGTGTTACTGTGTACTGTATTGTGTTACGTTACGGTGAACATTGCTAGTGTTACTGTGCATTATGTATTGTGTTGCATAATGATGAACATTGCTAGTGTTACTGTGTACGTATTGTGTTACATTACGATGAACATCGCCAGTATCACATTGTATGTATTGTGATGCATTACGATGAACTTCGCAAGTGTTACTATGTACGTATTGTGTTACATTATGATGAGCATTGCTAGTGTTACTATGTATGTATTGTGTTGCATTACGATGAACATTGCTAGTGTTACTGTGAATGTATTATGTTGCATTAAGATGAATATCGCGTGTTACTATGTACGTAATGTGTTGCATTACGATGAACATCGCAAGTCTTACTATGTAGTTATTGTGTTGCATTACGATTAACATTCCTAGTGTTACTGTGTAATGTATTGTGTTACGTTACGGTGAACATTGCTAGTGTTACTGTGTATGTCTTGTGTTGCATAATGATGAACATTCGCTAGCGTTACTGTGTACGCATTGTGTTACATTATGATGAACATCGCAAGTGTTACTATGTACGTATTGTTTTACATTATGATGAGCATTGCTAGTGTTACTATGTATGTATTTGTGTTGCATTACGATGAACATCGCAAGTGTTACTATATACAAATTGTGTTGCATTACGTTGAACATTGCTAGTGTTACTGTGTATGTATTGTGCTTCGTTACGAAGAACATTAATAGTGTTACTGTGTATGTATTGTGTTGCATTAAGATGAATATCGCAAGTGTTACTATGTACATAATGTGTTGCATTACAATGAACATTGCTACTATTACTGTGTATGTATTGTGTTGCGTTACGATGAACTTTGCTAGTGTTACTCTGTAACGTTTTGTGTTGCGTTACGGTGAACATTGCTGGTGTTACTGTGTACGTATTGTGTTACATTACGATGAACATCGCTAGTGTTACTCTGTATGTACTTTGTTGCATAATGATGAACATCGCAAGTGTTACTCTGTACGTATTGTGTTGCATTATGATGAACTTTGCTAGTGTTACTATGCATATATTGTGTTGGATTACGATGAACATCGCAAGTGTTACTGTGTATGTACTGTGTTTGCATAACGATGAACATCGCAAGTGTTACTACGTACGTATTGTGTCGCATTATGATGAACATTGCTAGTGTCACTATGCATGTATTGTGTTGCATTACGATGAACGCCGCAAGTGTTACTGTGTATGCATTTTGTTGCATTAAGATGAATATAGCAAATGTTACTATGCACGTATTGTGTTCAATTACGATGAACATTGCTTGTGTTACTGTATACGTTTTTTGTTGCATTACGATGATCCTAGTTAGTTTTACTATGTACGTATTGTGTTGCGTTAGGATGAACATTGCTAGTGTTACTGTGTATGTATTGTGCTGCGTAAAGATGAACATTGCTAGTGTTATTGTATAATGTACTGTGTTGCGTTACGCTGAACATTGCTGGTCTTATTGTTTATGTTTTGTGTTCCATAATGATGAAAATTGCTAGTGTTACTCTGTACTTATTTTGTTATTCTACAATGAACCTCGCTAGTGTTACAGTGTATGTATTGTGTTGCATTATGATGAACATCGCAAATGTTACTACGTAGGTATTGTGTTCCATTACGATAAGCATTGCTAGTGTTCCTAGGTATTATTGTGTTATATTACAATGAACAACGCAAGTGTTACTAGATGCGTATTGTGTTCCATTACGATGAACATTGCTAGTGTTACTGTATATATATTTTGTTGCATTACGATGAGCATCACGAGTGTTACTCTGTATGTTTTGTGTTCCATTACGGTGAACATCGTAAGTGTTACTATGTGTGTATTGAGTTGAATTACGATGAACATTGTTAGTGTTACTGTGTATGTATTATGTTGCGTTGCGATGAACCTCGCTAGTCCTACTCTGCATGTGTTGTGTTGCATTACGATGAATATTGCTAGCGTTAATGTATGCTTATTGTGCTGCGTTACAATTAACATCGCTAGTGTTACTGTGTATGTATTGTGTTGCATTACGATGAACATCGTAAGTGTTACTATGTATGCATTGTTTTGCATAACGATGAACATTGCTAGTGCTACTGTATATCTATTGTGTTGCATAACGGTGAACATCTCTAGTGTTAATGTTTATGTATTGTGTTGCATAACGATGTACTTTGCTAGTGTTACTGTATATATATTGTATTGCATAATGATGAACATTGCTTGTGTTACTCTGTATGTATTGTGTTGCATTACGATGAACATTGCTAGTGTTACTGTGTATGTATTATGTTGCGTTACAATGAACATCGCTAATGTTACTGTGTACGTACTGTGTTGCATAACGATGAATATCTTAAGTCCTACTATGTACTTATTGTGTTTCATTACGATGAACATTGCTAGTGTTACTGTATAATGTATTATGTTACGTTACGGTGAACATTGCAAGTGTTACTTTGTACATATTCTGTTACATTACGATGAACATCGCTAATGTTACTGTCTTTGTATTGTGTTGCATTTCGATGAACTTCGCAAGTGTTACTATGTACGAATTGTGTTGCATTACGTTGAACATTGCTAGTGTTACTGTTTATGTATTGTGTTGCGATACGATCAATATTGCTAGTGTTACTGTGTATGTATAGCGTTGCATTAAGATGAATATCGCAAGTGTTATTATGTACGTAATATGATGCAATACAATGAACACTGCTACTGTTACTGTGTATTTATTGTGCTGCGATACGATGAACATTGCTAGTGTTACGGTGAACATTGCTGGTGTTACTGTGTATATATTGTGTTGTATAATGATGAACATTGCTAGTGTTACTGTGTACGTATTGTGTTACATTACGATGACCATCGGTAGTGTTACTGTGTATGTACTGTGTTGCATAACGATGAACATCGCAAGTGTTACTGTGTATGTACTGTGTTGCATTAAGATGAACATTGCTAATGTTACTATGTATATATTGTGTTGCATTACGATTAATATCGCAAGTGTTACTGTGTATGTATTGTGTTGCATTAAGATGAATACAGCAAAGTGTTACCATGTACGTATTGTGTTGCATTACGATGAACATTGCTATTGTTAATGTGTATATTTTGTGCTGCATTACGATGAACATCGCAGGTATTACTATGTACGTATTGTGTTGCATTATGATGAACATTCTCGTGTTACTGTGTATTTATTGTGCTGTATACGGTGAACATTGCTAATGTTAATGTGTAATGTATTGTCTTGCGTTACGGTGAACATTAATGGTGTTACTGTGTTTGTATTGTGTTGCATATTGATGAACATTGCTTGTGTTACTGTGTACGTATTGTGTTACATTACGATGAATTCCGCTTGTGTTGCCGTGTATGTATTCTGTTGCATCACGATGAACATCACAAGTGTTACTATGTACGTATTGTGTTTCATTATGATGAGCATTGCTAGTGTTATTATGTATCTATTGTGCTGCATTACGATTAACATCGTAAGTGTTACTATGTACGTATTGTGTTGCATTATGTTTAACATTGCTAGTGTGACTGCGTATGTATTGTGTTGCATTGCGTTGAACATCGCAAGTGCTACTGTGTATGTATTGTGCTGCGTTACGATGAACATTGCTTGTGTTACTGTGTATGTATTGTGTTGCATTACGATGAGCATCGCTAGTGTTGCTGTGTATGTATTGTACTGCGTTACGATGAATATTGCTAGTGTTACTGTGTATGTGTTGTGTTGTATAACGGTGAATTTTGCTAATGTTACTGTGCAATGTATTGTGTTGCATTAGGATGTACATTGCTAGTGTTACTGTGTATGTGTTGTGTTGCATAACGGTGAATATTGCTTATGTTATTGTGTAATGTATTGTGTTGCATTAGGATGAACATCGCTAGTGCTACTGTGTATGTATTGTGTTGCGTTACGATGAACTTTGCTTCTGTTATCTTGTATGTATTGTGTTGCATTACGGTGAACATTGCAAGTGTTTCTGTGCATGTATTGTGTTGTATGATGATGAACATTGCTAGCGTTACTGTGTAGGTATTGTGTTGCATTATCTGTGAACATCGCAAATGTTACTATGTACGTATTGTGTTGCATTACGATGAACATTGCTAGTGTTATTGTGTATGTAGTGTGCTGCGTTACGATGAACATTGCTAGTGTTATTGAGTGTGTATTTTGTTGCATTAAGATGAACATCGTTAGCGTTACTTTGTACGTATTGTGTTGCATTAGGACGAACATTATTAGTGTTACTGTGTATGTATTTTGATACGTTACGATGAACATTACTAGTGTTACTGTGTAATATATTTTGTTGCGTTACTGTGAACATTGTAGGTGTTAATGTGTATGTATTGTGTTCCATCATGATGAACATTGCTAGTGCTGATGTGTATTTATTGTGTTACATTACGGTGAGCATCGCTATTGTTACTGTATATGTATTGTGTTGTATTACGATGAACATCGCAAGTGCTACTACGTTCGTATTGTGTTGCATTACAATGAGCATTGCCAGTGTTACCAGGTATGTATTGTGTTGCATTACAATGAACATCGCAAGTGTTACTATATGCGTATTGTCTTGCATTACGATGAATATTGCTAGTGTTTTTGTTTATGTATTGTGTTGCATTGCGTTGAACATCGCGATTGTTACTGTGTATGTTTTGTGTTGCATTACGACGAACATAGCTAGTGTTGCTCTGCATGTATTGTGTTGCATTACTATGAACATTGATAGTGTTACTGTGTATGTATTGTGTTGCATTACGATGATCATTGTTAGTGTTAATGTTTACGTATTGTGCTGCTTTACAATAAACATTGGTAGTGTTCTCCATATGTATGGTGTTGCACTAAGATGAACATTGCAAGTGTTACTCTGTACGTATTGTGTTGCATTACGATGAACATCGCAAGTCTTACTATTTAAATATTGTGTTGCATTACGATGAGCATTGCTAGTGTTACTATGTGCATATTATATTGCATTACGATGAACATTGCTAGTTCTACTAGGTATGTATTGTGTTGCATTACGATGAACATTGCTAGTGTCACTGTGTATAGATTGTGTTGCATTACGACGAACATCGCAAGTGTTACTATGTACGTATTGTGTTGCATTACGATGAACATTGCAATTGTTACTGTGTATATGTTGTGTTGCATAATGATGAACATTGCTAGTGTTACTGTGTACGTATTGTGTTGCATTACGATGAACATCGCAAGTGTTACTATTTACGTATTGTGCTGCATTTCGATGAACATTGCTAGTGTTACTTTTTATGCATTGTGCGCGCTACGATGAACATCGCTAGTGTTACTATGTATGTATTGTGTTGCATTACGTGAACATTGCTAGTGCTACAGTATATCTATTGTGTTGCCTAACGATGAACATCTCTAGTGTTACTGTGTACGTATTGTGTTGCATAACGATGAAATTTGCTAGTGTTACTGTACATGTATTGTGTTGCATAACGATGAACATAGCTTTTGTTACTCTGAATGTATTGTGTTGCATAATGATGAACACTGCTGGTGTTAATGTGTATGTTTTGTGTTGCATTACGATAAACATTGCTAGTGTTACTGTGTATGTATTGTGGTGCATTACGATGATCATTGCTAGTACTACTCTGTATGTCATGTGTTGCGTTACGATGAACATCGCTAGTGTTACTCTGCATGTATTGTGTTGCATTACTGTGAACATTGCAAGTGTTACTGTGCATGTATTGTGTTGCATTACGATGAATATTGCTAGTGTTACTGTGTACGTATTGTGTTGCTTTACGAGGACGCGTGGAGGGCTGCCGAGGCCCCTCCACATTACCTTGAGGCGAGAATTTGGACAGTTAGGTCCCAGTGTGGGAGACGGAGGCATGGGGCAGGTCCCGCTAGGCGGCCAGCGCGACTCCTCTTCACCTGTGACCTTGCAAGGCTGCGTTTCTTGTGCTGTGCATGACTACCTGGCTGCAGGTTGTGATGACGGGCCAAATACTTTCCAGTCCATATGATACACACTTTAGCTCGTGCGATGACTGATGCTGGAGGTGACTGGGTAACAGTTACCTACTTGTTATGACTTATCTTTACGGTAACGGGGAGGGAATTCTATATTGTAAACTCTTGTTTGTTGTCTTCAGTCAGAATGCCATAACTTAGCTTATTCCAGTCATCCAGAACTCTCATTCCATAAAAGTATTTCTCATTTTTTCCCAAAGATTTTCCCCTCTCGTTTTCTTTTCCATGTCCCTCTGGAAACTTGAGTACCATGATCGTCACCCTATTATCGTTCTGTCTTCCATGCTGGGTAAGGACTCTCACTGTGACTCGGTTCGCTTTTACTTCTGGTACCTTCCTGTTGTCCTCCTCTAGACCTTCTCTACCAGTTCTTTGTGTTTTGATTGTGACGACCAAACTTGAGAAGCATCATCTTGTTTTGGTCTCAAGTATGATGCTGTGAGTTTGCTCGACTTCCTGTTGTCTATCTGCTTGTCTTCAGAGAGCCGATGAATCGTAAAGCTTCAGTAATCATGTTGCCTTTGATAGATACATGACCTCGCTACTCCTTGTGTATATTTGATAAGCGTAAGGGCTCTTATACACGGTACGAGGGCAAGTATGGTTTTGGCGAACGCTTCGGATCAGTGTCGAGGTATGGTATCGAAGCATTGTGCTCACGTCTGTTGA
>JAYMFT010174588.1:0-12162 GCA_038088735.1 Panulirus argus
GGGCTCCTAATGTGTCGTAGGAACTCCTGATGTATCGTAGGGGATCCTGATGTATCGTAAGGGCTCCTGATGTATCGTAGGGGCTCCCGACGTATCGTAGGGGATCCTGTTGCATCATAGGAGCTCCTTATGTATCATAGGGGCTTCTGGTGTATCGTAGGGGCTTCTGGATTATTGTAGTGGTTCTTGGTTTATCGTAAGGGCTCCTGATGTATCGCATGAGCTCCTGATGCATCGTAGGGGCTCCTGATGTAACGTAGAAGCCCCTACGGCATATCAGGAGCCCCTACGATACATCAGGAACTTCTTCGATACACCAGGAGTCCTACGATACATCAGGAACCCCTACGATACATCAGGAGCCCCTAGATACACCAGGAACCCCTACGATACATTAGGAGCCCCTACAGTACATCAGGAGCCACTAAGAAACATCAAGAGCCCATAAGATACACCAGGAACCCCTACGATACATCAGGAGCCCATACGATACATCAGGAGCTCCTAAGATATATCAGGAGCCCTTACGATATACCAAGAGCGCCTACAATACACCAGAAGCCTCTACGACACATAAGGAGCGCCTACAATAAATCAGGGGCTCCTACAATACATTAGGAGCCCCTACGATACACCAGGAGCCCTTACGACACATCAGGAGCCCCTACGATACATCAGGAATCCCTAGGATACACCAGGAACCCCAATGATACACCAGGAGCCCCTACGATATATTAGAAGCTCCTACGATACTTTAGGAGCCCTACGATACACCAGAAGCTCCTACGATACACCAGGAGCCCCTACGATACACCAGAAGCCCCTACGACACGTTAAAAGCCACTACAATGCATTGGGAGCTTCTACGATACATCAGGAGCCCCTACGATACGTCATGAACCCCTACGATACACCAGGAGCCTTATGATAAACTAGGAGCCCCTACGATATATTAAAAGCTCTTACAATACATTTGGAGCCCCTACGATACATCAGGAGGTCCTACGATAAATCAGAAGCCCTTACAATACACCAGAAGCCCCTACGACACATTAGGATCCCCTACAATAAATTAGGAGCTCCTACGATACATCAGGAGTCTCTACGATACATCAGAAACCTCTAGAATACTTCAGGAGCTCCTACGATGCATACGGAGCCCCTATGGTACACCAGGAACCCCTACGACACATTAGGAGCTCCTTCGATACACCAGGAGCTCCTACGATATATCAGGAGCCCCTACGATATATCAGAAAACCGTAGATACACCACTAACTCCTACGATACATTAGGAGCTTCTACAATACATCAGGAGCCCCCAAGATGCATCAAAAACTCCTAAGATACACCAGGCGCCCCTACATCAGTAGCCCCTACGATACATCAAGAGCTCGAACTATACATCAGGAGCCCTTACGATATACCAGGAGCCCCTACAATACACCAGAAGCCTCTACGACACATTAGGAGCATCTACAGTAAATCAGGAGCTCCTACGATACATGAGGAGCCCCCGCTATACATCAGAACCCCTACGATACATCAGAAGTTCCTACGATGCACCAAGAACCCCTACGATACACCAGAAGCCCTATGATACATCAGGAGCCACTACGATACACCAGGAAACCGTACGATACATCAGGAGCCCTACATTACATCAGGAGACTTTACGATACATCAGCAGCCGCTACGACACATCAACAGCCCCTACGATACATCAGGAGCCCCTACGATATACCAGGAGCCCCTGCGATACATTTGGAGCCCCTACGATACATGAGAAGCTCCTGTGATACATCAGGAGCTCTTCCGGTACACCAGAAACCCCTACGACATATTAGGAGCCCCTACAATACATTAGGAGCTCCTGCGATACATGAGTCCCTACGATACATCAGAAGCCCCTACGATACATCAGTAGCTCCTGCGATGCATCAGAAGCCCCTGTGATACATCAGGAGCCCGTACGACACATCACGAGCTCCTTCGATACACCAGGAGCCCCTACGATACATCAGGAGCCCCTAGATACCCCAGAAGCCCTTACGATACATTAGGACCCCCTACGATTCATGAGGAGCGCATAAGACACATCAAGAGCCCCTAAGATACACCAGGAGCCCCTACGAAAAATCAGCAGCGCCTACGATACATCATGAGCCCGTACAATACATCAGGAGCTCCTACGATACATCATGAGCCCTTTCGACATACCAGGAGCCCCTACAATGCACCAGATGCCTCTACGAAACATTAGGAGCATCTACAATAAATCAGGAGCTCCTACAATACATTAGGAGCCCCTACGATACATCAGGAGCCCCTACGAAACATTAAGAGACCCTACGATACATCAGGAACACCTACGATACAACCAGGAACCTCTATTATACATTAGGAGCACCTACGATATATTAGAACCTCCTACAATATATTTGGAGCCCTTACGATACATCAAGAACCCCTACGGAACACCAGAAGCCCCTACGACACGTTAGGAGCCCCTATAATACATCAGGATCTCTACGATATATCAGGAGCCTGTACGATACTTCATGAGCCCCTACGATACACCAGGAGCCCCTGTGATATACTATGAGCCCCTACGATATATTAGAAGCTCCTACGATACATTTGGAGCCCCTATGATACATCAGGAGCTCCTTTGATAAATCAGAAACCCTTACAATACACCAGGAGCCCCTGCAATACATTAGGAGCTCTTACGATACATCAGGAGTCTCTACGATACATCAGAAACCCCTACAATACTTCAGGAGCTCCTACGATGCATCAGGAGCCCCTACGATACATCAGGAGCCCCTACGACACATTAGGAGCTCTTTCGATGCACCAGCAGCCCCTACGATACATCAGGAGCCCCTTGATACACCAATAGCTCCTACGATACATTTAGAGCTTCTGCAATACATCAGGAGCTCCTACGATAAATCAGCAGCCCCTACGATACAGATGCCCGTACGATTCATCAGGAGCTCCTACGATACATCAGGAGCACCTACGATATCCCAGGAGCCCCTACAATACACCAGAAGCCTCTACGACACATTTGGAGCATCTACAATAAATCAGGAGCTCCTACGATACATCAGGAGCCCCTACGGTATATCAGAAGCCCCTACGATACATCAGGAGCTCCTACGATAAACCAGGAACCCCTATGATACACCAGAAGCCCTATGGTACATCAGGAGCCCCTATGATACATCTGGAGCCACTACGATTCACCAGGAAACCCTACGATACATCAGGAACCCCTGCGTTACATCAAAACCTTTTACGATACATCAGGAGCCCCTACGATACACCATGAGCCCCTATGATACATCGGGAGTCCCTACGATACATTAGAAGCTCCTACGATACATTAGGAGCCCCTACGATACACCATAAGCACCTACGACACTTTAGGAGCCCCTACAATACATCAGGAGCTCCTACGATACATCAGGAGATTTTACGATACTTCAGAAGCCCCTACGATACATCAGGAGCTCCCGCGATACATCAAGAGCCCTCACGATACACCAGAAACCCCTATGACACATTAGGAGCTTCTACAATACATTATTAGCTCCTGCGATACATCAGGAGTCCTTACGATGCATCAGAAGCCCTTACGATACATCAGTAGCTCCTGCTATGCATCAGAAGCCCCTACGATACATGAGGAGCCCTTACGACACATAACGAGCTCCTTCGATACACCAGGAGCCCCTAGATACACCAGAAGCCCTTACGATACATAAGGGCCCTCTATGATTCATGAGGAGCCCGTAAGATACATCAAGAGCCCCTAAGATACACCAGGAGCCCCTACGATGCATCAGGAGCCCCTATCATACGTCAGGAGCTCCTACGATACATGATGAGCACAAGCGATAAACCAGGAGCCCCTACATTACATCAGAAGCCCCTACGACACATTTGGAGCCCCAACGATACATTAGGAGCCCCTACGATACATCAGGAGCCTCTACGATACATCAGGAGCTCTAACGATAAACGAGGAGCCCCTACAATACACCAGAAGCCCCCACGACACATTAGGAGCTCCTGCAATACATCCTGGTATAATGCTGAATCCCCGATATATCATAGGGGCTCCTGATGTATCATAGAAGCTCCTGATGTGTCATAGGGCTCCTGGTGTATCGTAGGGGTTCTTGATGTATCGCAGGGGCTCCTGATTTATCGTAGGGGCTCCTGATGTGTCTTTAGGGCTCTTGATGTATCGTAAGGGCCTCTTGATGCAACGTACAGGCTTTTAATGTATCGCAGGGCTCCTGATGTATCGTAATGCCTCCTGTTGTATCGTAGGGGCTCCTAATGCATCATAGGGCTCCTGATGTGTCGTAGAGGCACCCGATGTCTCGTAAGGAGCTCCTGATGTATCCTCGGAACTCTTGATATATCGTAGGTGCCTCTTGATGTATCGTTGGGGCTTTTGATTATCGCAGGGGCTCCTGATGTATCATGGGGGCTCTTAATATATCGTATTGGCCTCCTGATGTATCGTTGGGGCTCTTGATTTATCGTAGTGGCCTAATGTAGGTGCTCCTGGTGTATCTAGGGGCTCCTGATGTATAGCAGGGGCTCCTGAAGTAACGTAGGGGCTCCTGATGTATCGTAAGTGCCTCTTCATGGAATGTACAGGCTTTTAATGTATCGCAGAGGCTTCTGATGTATCATAGAGGCTCTTGATGTGTCGTAATACCTCCTCTTGTATCGTAGGGGCTCCTGATGTCTCGTAGGGGCTCCTGATGTATCGTAGGGACTCTTGATGTATCGTAGGGGCCTCTTGATGTATCGTTGGGGCTTTCGATGTATCGCAGGGGCTCCTGATGTATCGTAGGGGGTCTTCATGTAACGTATTGGCCTCCTGGTGTATCGTAGTGGCCTGATGTAGGTGCTCCTGGTGTATCTAGGGGCTCCTGATGTATAGAAGGGGCTCCTGATGTATCACAGGGGTTCCTGCTGTATCGTAGGGGCTCCTGATGTACCGTAGGGGCTCCTGGTCTATCGAAGGAGCTCCTAATGTATGGTAGGGGCTCCTCATGTGTCGTAGGGTCTCCTGTTGTATCGTATAGGTTCCTAGTATACTGCTGAGGTTCCCCTTATATCGTAGGGGCTCCTGATTTATCATAGAGGCTTCTGATGTGTCGTAGGGGCTCCTGATGTATCGTAGGGGCTCCTGATGTATCGTAGGGACTCCTGGTGTATCGTAGCGGCTCCTCTTATATCGTAGGGGCTCCTAGTGTATCGCAGGTGCCCCTGATGTATTGTAGGGGCTCATAGTGTATCGTAGGAACCTCTAGTATATCGTTAGGGCTCCAGGTGTATCATAGGGGCTCCTGGTGTATCGTAAGGGCTCCTAATGTATCGTCGGGGCTCCAAATGTATACTAGGTACTCCTTGTGTATCGTAGGGATCCTGATGTAACGTAGGGGCTACTGATGCATAGTAGGTGCTCCTGATGTATCGTAGGGGCTTCTGATATATTGTAGGGGCTCCTAGTGTATCGTAGGGACTTCTAATGTATCGTAGGGGCTCCTGATGTATCGTAGCGCTCCGGATGTATTGTAGGAGTTCTTGATGTGTCGAAGGGCCTTCTGGTGTATCGTAGGGGCTCCTAATGTATCGTAGGAGCTTCTGATATATCGTAGGGGCTCCTAATGTGTCATAGGAACTCTTGATGTAGGGGATCCTAATGTATCGTAAGGGCTCCTTATGTATCGCAGGGACTCCCGACGTATCTTAGGGGCTCCTGATGCATCATAGGAGCTCCTTATGTATCGTTGGAGCTTTTTATGTATTGTAGGTGCTCCTAATGTGTCGTAGGGGCTTCTATTGTATTGTAGGGGCTCCTGGTTTTTCGTAAGGGCTCCTGGTGTATCGTACGGGCTCCTGATGTATCATAGGGGCTCCTGATGTGTCGTAAAAGCCCGTACGATACATCAGGAGCCCCTAGATACACCAGAAACCCCTACGATACTTTAGGAGCCCCTACAATACATCAGGAGCCCCTAAGATAAATCAAGAGCCTCTAAAATACACTAGGAGCCCCTATGATACATCAGGAGCCCGTACGATACATCAGGAGCTCCTAAGATACATCAGCAGTCCTTACGATATATCAAGAGACCCTATAATACAGCAAAAGCCCCTACGACACATTATGAGCATTTACAATACATCAGGGGCTCCTACAATACCTTAGGAACCCCTTCGATACATCAGGAGCCCCTGCGATTCATCAGGAGCCCCTACGATTCATCAGGAGCCCCTACGATACATCGAGCCCCTACGATACATCAGGAGCCCCTACGATACACAAGGAACCCCTATGATACACTAAGAACCCCTACGATATATTAGAAGCTCTTACGATACATTAGGAGCCCCCTAAAATACATAAAAAGCTCCTACGATACACCAGGAGCCCCTACGATACACCAGAAGCCCTTACGACATGTTAGGAGCCCCTACAATACATCAGGAGCTTCTGCGATACATCAGGAGCCCCTACGATACATCATGAGCCCCTACGATACACCAGGAGCCCCTATGAGACACTAGGTGGCCCTACGAAATATTAAAAGCTCCTACGATACATTAGGAGCCCCTACAATACATCAGGAGCTCCTATGATAAGTCAGGAGCCCTTACAACACACCAGAAGCCCCTACAACACATTAGGAACCCCTACAATACATTAGGAGCTTTTACGATACATCAGGAGCCCCTACGATACATCAGGAGCCCCGACGACACATTAAGAGCTCCTTCGATTCATTAGGAGCCCCTACGATACATCAGGAGCCCCTACGATACATCAGAAGCCCCAGATACACTAATAGATCCTACAATACATTAGGAGCTTCTGCAATACATCAGGAGCACCTAAAATACATCAAGAGCCCTTAAGATACACCAGGAGCCCGTACAACAAATCAGCAGCCCCTACGATACATCAGGAGCCCGTGCGATACATCAGGAGCTTCTACGATACATCAGGATCCTTACGATATACAAGGAGCCCCTACAATGCACCAGAAGCCTCTACGACACATTAGGAGCACCTACAATAAATGAGAAGCTCCTACAATACATTAGGAGCCCCTGTGATACATCAGGAGCCCCTACGATACATCAGGAGCCCCTACGATACACCAGGAACCCCTCTTATACAATAGGAGCCCCTACGATATATTAGAAGCTCCTATTATACATTAGGAGCCCTTAAGATACATCAGAAGCTTTTACGATACACCAGAATCCCCTACGACACGTTAGGAGCCTCTACAATATATCAGGAGTTTCTACGATACATCAGGAGCCCCTATGGTACCTCATAAGCCCCTACGATACACCAAGAGACCCTGTGATACACTAGGAGCCCCTACGATATATTAGAAGCTCCTACGATACATTAGGAGCCCTACGATACATCAGCAGCTCCTACGATAAATCAGGAGCCCTTACAATACACCAAAAGCCCCTACGACACATTAGGAGCTCCTGCAATACATTAGGAGCTCCTACGATAATCAGGAGTCTCTACGATACATCAGAAACTCCTAAAATGCTTCAGGAGCTCCTACGATGCATCAGGAGCCCCTACGATACATCAGGAGCCCCTACGACACATTAAGAGCTCCTTCGATACACCAGGAGCCCCTGCGATGCATCAGGAGCCCCTACGATACATCAGAAGCCCCTAGATACACCAATAGCTCCTAAGATACATTAAGGCCTTCTACAATACATTAGGAACCCTTAGATACATTAAGAGCCCCTAAAATACACCAGGAGACCCTACGATAAATCAGCAGCCCCAACGATACATCAGGAGCCCGTACGATACATCAGGAGCTCCCACGATACATCACGAGCCTTTACGATATACCAGGAGTCCCTACAATATACCAGAAGCGTCTACGACACATTAGGAGCACTTACAATAAATCAGCTCTTACGATTTATTAGGAGCCCCTACGATACATCAGAAGCCCCTACGATACCTCAGGAGCTCCTACGAGGCACTACGATACACCAGGAAACCCTACGATACATCAGGAGCCCCTACGTTACATCAGGAGCCTTTACGAGACATCAGGAGCCGCTACGACACATCAGGAGCCCCTACGATACATCAGGAGCCCTTACGATACACCAGGAGCCCCAGTTGTACATCGGGAGTCCCTACGATACAATAAAAGCTCCTACGATACATTAGGAGCCCCTACGATACAACAGAAGCACCTACGACACATTAGGAGCCTCTACAATACCTCAGGAGCTCCTGCGATACATGAGTTCCTACGGTACATCACAATCCCCTACGATACATCAGGAGTCCTTACGATACACCAGAAGCCCCTACGACACACTAGGAGCCCCTACAGTACATTAGGAGCTCCTGCGATACGTCAGAAGCCCCTACGATACATCAGTAGCTCCTGCGATGCATCAGAAGGCCCTACGATACATCAGGAGCCCCTACGACACATCACGAGCTCCTTTGATACACCAGGAGCCTCTACGATACATCAGGAGTGCCTAGGTACACCAGAAGCCCTTACGATACATTAGGACCCCTTACGATTCATGAGGAGCCCGTAAGATACATCAAAAGCCCCTAAGATACACTAGGTACATAGGGGCTGCTGGTGTATCGTAGGGGCTCTTGATGTATCGTAGGAGCTTTTGATGTATCGTAGAAGCTCCTGGTGTATTGTATTGGCTCCGAATATGTCGTAGGGGCTTTTGGTGTATCGTAGGGGCTCCTGGTGTATCGTACAGGCTCCTGATGTATCGATTGAACTCCTAATGTATCGTAGGGGCTCCTAATGTATCCTATGAGCTTCTAATATATCGTAGGGGCTTCTGTTGTATCATAGGGGCTCTTAGTGTATCGTAGGGGCTTCTGATGTATCGTAGGAGCTCCTGATGTATCATAGGGGTTCCTAGTGTATCGTAGGGGCTCCTTGTGTATCTTAGGGGACCTTTATGTATCTTATGGTCTCCTAATGTATCGTAGGAGCTTCTAATGTATCGTAAGGGCTCCTGGTGTATCAAAAGGGCTCCTAATGTATCGTAGCGGCTCGTAATGTGTCGTAGGGGCTCCTGATGTATCATAAGAGCTCCTGATGTTTTGTAGGGACTCCTAATGTGTCGTAGAAGCTCCTTGTGGATAGTAGGAGCTCCTGATGTATCGCAGGGGCTCCTAATGTATCGTAGGAGCTTCTAATATATCGTAGGGGCTCCTGGTGTATTATAGGGGCTGCTGGTGTATCGTAGGGGCTCCTAATGTATTGTAGCGGCTCGAGATGTTTCGTAGGTGCTCCTGATGTATCGTATCGGCTTCTGGCGTATCGTAGAGGCTCCTGATTATCGTGGGGGCTCCTGATGCATCTTTGGAGCTCCTGATGTATCGTAGGGTCTTCTGATGTATCGTAAGGACTCCTGATGTAGGAGTTCCTCATGTATTGCAGGGGCTCCTAATTTGTCGTTGGGGCTTCTGGTTTATCGTTGGGGCTCCCGGTGTATCGTAAGGGCTCTTGATGTATCGTAGGAACTCCTGATATATCGTATGGGCTCCTAATGTATCGTAGGAGCTTCTAATATATCGTAGGGTCTCCTTGCGTGTCATAGGGGCTCTTACTGTACCGTAGGAGCTCCTGATGTATCGTAAGGGTTCTAAATGTATCATAGGGGCTCCTGATGTATCGTAGTGGTTCCTGATGCATCGTAGGAGCTCCTGATGTATCGCAGGGGTTTTTGATGTGTCGTAGGGCCTCCTGGTGTATCATAGGAGCTCCTGATGTATCGTCTGTGGGACTGATGTATCGTAGGAGCTTCTGATGTATCTTATAGGCTTCTGATATATCGTAGGGGCTCCCGATGTATCGTAGGGGCTCCTGATGTATCATAGGAGCTGCTAATGTATTGTAGGAGTTCCTAATGTGTCGTAGGGGCTTCTGGTGGATAGTAGGAGCTCCTGATGTATCGCAGGTACTCCTAATGTATCGTAGGAGCTTCTGATATATAGTAGGGGCTCCTGGTGTATCATAGGGGCTGCTGGTGTATCGTAGGGGCTTTTGATGTATCGTAGGAGCTTTTGATGTATCGTAGGAGCTCCTGATGTATCGTAGAAGCTCCAGATGTAGGGGCTCCTAATGTGTCGATGGGGCTTCTGGTGTATCGTAGGGGCTCCTGGTGTATCGTAAGGGCCCCTAATGTATCGATTGAGCTTATGTATCGTAGGGGCTTCTAGTGTATCGTAGGAGCTTCTAATATATCGTTGGGTCTCCTGTTGTATCATAGGGGCTCTTAGTGTATCGTAAAGGCTCCTGATGTATCGTCGGAGCTCCTGATGTATCATAGGAGTTACTAATATATCGTAGAGGCTCCTTGTGTATCTTAGGGGATCTTTATGTATCTTACGGTCTCCTAATGTATCGTAGGAGCTTCTAATATATCGTAAAGGCTCCTGTTTTATCGTAGGGGCTCGTAATTTATCGTAGCGGCTCGTAATGTGTCGTTGCGGCTCTTGATGTATCGTAGGGGCTCCTTGTGTATCTTAGGGGATCTTTATGTATCTTATCGTCTCCTAATGTATCTTAGGAGCTTCTAATATATCATAGGGGCTCCTGGTGTATCATTGGGGCTCCTAGTTTATCATAGTGGCTCCTAATGTATCGTAGCGGCTCGTAATGTGTCATAGGGGTTCCTAATGTATCGTAGGGGCTCTTTGTGTATCTGAGGGGCTCTTTATGTATATTATGGTCTCCTAATGCATCATAGAAGCTTCTAATATATTGTAGGGGCTCCTGGTGTATCTTATGGGCTCTTGGTGTATCGTAGGATCTCCTAATGTATCGTAGCGGCTCGTGATGTTGTATGGGCTCCTGATGTATCGTATCGACCTCTGGTGTATCGTAGAGGCTCCTGATTATCGTAGGGGCTACTGATGCATCTTTGGAGTTCCTGATGTATCGTAGGGTCTTCTGATGTATCGCAGGGACTCCTGATGTATCGTAGGAGCTCCTCATTTATTGTAGGGGCTCCTAACTTGTCATAGGGGCTTCTGGTGTATCGTTGGGGCTCCTGGTGTATCGTAAGGGCTCCTGATGTATCGCAGGAGCTCCTGATGTATCGTATGGGCTCCTAATATATCGTAGGAGCTTCTAATATATCGTAGGGTCTCCTGGCGTATCATAGGGGCTCCTACTGTACCGTTGGAGCTCCTGATGGATCGTAAGGGCTCTAAATGTGTCATAGAAGCTCCTAATGTATCGTAGGGGCTCCTGATGTATCGTAGTGGCTCCTGATGCATCGTAGGAGCTCCTGATGTATCGCAGGGGTTTCTGATGTATTATAGGGGCTCCTGATGTATCATAGGAGCTCCTGGTGTAGGGGCTCCTAATGTGTCGTAGGGGCTTCTGGTGGATAGTAGGAGCTCCTGATGTATCGCAGGGGCTCCTAATTTATCGTAGGAGCTTCTAATATATGGTAGGGGCTCCTGGTGTATCTTAGGGGCTGCTGGTGTATCGTAGGGGCTCTTGATGTATCGTAGGAGGTCCTGATGTATCGTAGAAGCTCCTGATGTATTGTAGGGGCTCCTAATGTGTCGTAGGGGCTCCTGGTGTATCGTAAAGGCTCCTGATGTATCGATTGAGCTCCTTATGTATCGCAGGGGCTCCTAATTTATCCTAGGAGCTTCTAATATATCGTAGGGGCTTCTGTTGTATCATAGGGGCTCCTAGTGTATTGTAGTGGCTCCTGATGTGTCGTAGGAGCTCCTGATGTATCATAGGGGTTCCTAATGTATCGTAGGGGTTCCTTGTGTATCTTAGGGATCTTTATGTATCTTACGGTCTCCTAATGTATCGTAGGAGCTTCTAATATATCGTAGGGGCTCCTGCTGTATCATAAGGGTTCCTGGTTTATCGTAGGGGCTCCTAATGTATCGTAGCGGCTCGTAACGTGTCGTAGGGCTCCTGATATATCGTAGGGGCTCCTGATTTATCGTAGGGGCTTTTTGTGTATCTTAGGGGATCTTTATGTATCTTATGGTCTCCTAATGTATCGCAGGAGCTTCTAATATATCGTAGGGGCTCCTGGTGTATC
>JAYMFT010174599.1:0-12161 GCA_038088735.1 Panulirus argus
CTGAGCCCTCCCTCTCACTGGTGGCAGGGTCAAACAGTAAAGTGTAGTCAGAGGAGTATACCGTAAATATGTAGGGGACATGGGAGGGGCCATTACTCTACTACCTGAGCCCTCCCTCTCGAAGGCAGCAGAGTCATTGTAATGTCTTTTATTCTCCGCGAAATTAAACCTGGATAATGATGGGCTCATCTTTTTTTTTGTGCACTTTTAACAAGTTCCAGTAATGTGATGAACTACAAGAATGCATCAGCCGTCAAACGATTTTTGGGTTTTTGAATTATTTTAATTACTATGACGAATTCTTCTTGAATTATTTCTTGTATTTACTTTTCGTGATAATCAAAATAATTCAGTCACTTGGCAGTGTTACAAATATTGTACACAGCCACCGGACTGGTTGTACCCCTGGCTTGGAAAGTTCCGCGATCGTGAGATAAATATACTTCCTTTTTACTTGTCAAGGTCGCGACGAAAGCATTAACGAAGGTATTAATGTTCACATCGACGCCATTAATTCTCAGCCAGGTCCTCGATGGGTGTCAGGGTGAGCTACCTGCTTTCTCAATCGCCATTGTGAGATTATCAGGACGTAATGTTTGAGAAGAATACAGTAGATTTCTGTTAGTATTTCAACACTATCATTTTTCCCGCACTATAGCAGTATGCTTATACTGTATCATTATGCTTGCATTATATCAGTATGTTTACAAAATATCGGTATGCTACCCAATCTTTTGAGTTGTTAATGTGGGAATTCCTTCACAACTATCTGTCCACCTTAAAGACTTTGGTCATCAGATATAACTGGAGCAGTGTTAAGGGTTTCACATACAGTAACTCAGTAATGGAGAGAAACATTGTTGAATCGTCTCATCAAAAATAGTGGAGATGTTGATACGAATAGGAGTGTTGGTTTATATAAATTAGATAACTTTATAAGTGAGAGAGAGAAAAAAATGTAAATTTGTTTCCCAGAGTTCAGGTTAACGTGAATTTGTAACTTGAGAGTGGTGAGGTCGTCGAGGGTGACCTGCGCCTTCATCCTTTCATTTGTTTCTAAATTCATTCGCCCAATGGCGGCTGGTACATGATATTTTGATTCTCTTTATCTTTGCTCAGTCCTGAAGATGTGATTACACGAAAGCGCTTGACACTTTGTATTGTCTGTTTCCCTGTGGTTTTACCAAGATGAGAAGAAAGGAGAGATAGGTAGTATGTTTGAGGAAAGAAACCTGGATGTTCTGGCTCTGAGTGCAACCAAATTCAAGGGTAAAGGGAAAGAATTATTTGGAAATGTCTTAGGGGTAAAGTCAGGGGCAGGTGAGAGGAGAAGAGCTAAGGAAGGAGTAGCAGTACTACTGAAGCAAGAGATGTGGGAATGTGCCATAGAATGTAAAGAAGTAAATTCTAAACATAAGTGATATATTATACCCTTATTTGCCTCTGCTTCAGCCTCTTCCCAGCAGAAGTACCTAAAGACTGTGTTGCAGGGCGCGGTCAACTTCCCAGGAGAAGTATACAAAGACGATGTGTTGCAGGGCGCGCTCAACCAAGCCTTCGAGGGTGAGCCAGATGGCGGGGTGCTCAAGGATGAGCACGCGCGACCCTCCCTCACCAACACCAGCCACGTGAGTCATTCTGTTCACAACACGAACTATCGTGGCTAATTGCTTTTGTTTCCTTAGTATTTATATGAGTTTTATAGACTCATATTCCAGTGGTATTACCATCGTGGAGTGTTGCAGATCTGTCCGTGTGAAAGGACTGATTCTTCATTAATTTTTCACAGGAAAAATGATCACTCAGAATGCTAGTACTACAACCTGTATGATCCTCAGGTAGGTATCTCTAAATACAACACAACAGACTTAGCGTTATCACCTTCCGCCAGGGAAATCATTCATAACAAGAACTGCCAACAGAAGACGTGGCTCGTAAACAATACGTACGTTGAATATGGAAACACAAAGTTAAAAAAGTTACGACTCTGATTTCCAATAAGCTAAAGCTACAAAATACGTAGGGTACGAATGTACGAAGGGTTGAATAAAGAGTTATGGTTAGACACACTGAAGCAAAAGTTAGATACAGGTCGTGAACAGAGATTGATATGACTAGGAGGACATTCAGCATTGGGACCTGCGTAAGTTGGGAGACAGAGGAGGACGCAGGTCGAATAACGAGAGATTTATGGTCGTAGCTCTACCATGGGCAGGATGTAACTAGTATTCTAGGCCTGTCCTCACACTTGAGCGTGACGATGAGGAGAGGTCACACACCGTCGTGTGATCCGGACGGCATTCTGGTAGATTCTTTGTATTTATTGAAGCGGACATAGATATTCATCCTGGAAAATCTATCATGTGAGTAATCTCTTGCAACTAGGAAGGCAGCCACTCCTTGGTTGACCTCCTTGTCGTCCCTTAGGAGGCAGCGGAGAAGCCCGAGAGGGAGCAGTGGGCCAACTCGAGAGAGTTCCTGCTGTCCTGCATCTCCATGACCGTCGGGGTCGGGAACGTGTGGAGGTTCCCGTTCGTGGCCTTAGAGAATGGCGGAGGGGCGTTTCTCGTCCCCTACATCCTGGTCCTCATCTTCATAGGCAAGCCGCTCTACTACTTCGAGTTATGCCTGGGCCAGTTTGCTTCCTGCGGCAACGTCAGGTTGTGGGAGGTGTCGCCCGGCTTCCGAGGTGAGAAATTTTTGTCCGTATTGTAAGCTGCTGTAAGTGGTGAGGTGAGTGTACGTGTCTATGTTCCCCCAGGATCGATAAAGGAAGGGAAGGGAAGTCTTTTTTTTTTTCTTTTCCCCTACCGCATGAAAATGTTGATAATGATGGATGTAAACATTCACGTAGAAAGGTAATTAGTACAATGGAAAGACATGATAATCATAAATTCCCATCTAGCGCAGGGGGCGCACCGCCACGCAAGTGATCCGACAGCTGATGTAGGAAGATTGACTTGGGTCGAAGCCAGATTTTTTTGCGCGACTTACCAAAACGTAGGAAAACACAATAAAGGAATATTTCCCCTTTTCATCGTGATATGTAAGGTGCTACATTTGGTAGAATGTATTATTGATCGATAGGAAAGTATATAAGGAGTGGAACGCACTTGTGAGATCTGGTCGTCGCTGTTACATGCAAAGAAACGCCCGTTCCATTGACGCGCCTGATGACTCTGCACAAAGCTCATTAGTATAAATCAGTCGTAAAGAAATATCATAAAAAGACAACAGTCTCACCTTCCCAGGTATTGGTTATGGCCAGGCGCTGTCAAACTGGATTGTATCGACCTACTTCTCGTTTCTGATGGCCGTCTGCATCTTCTACTTCTTCGCCTCCTTCAGCAGTGTATTGCCCTGGGCCGTGTGTGGTGCCTGGGCCGACGACACCTGTGTGGACGCCAGCACCAACCTCAGCTTGGCCAACGACACCAGCGGCCTCACCACGGCAGCCGAGGACTACTTTAGGTAAGATGCCCCGAAGTTGGCGAGTTGGTCTTCCCTTCAGGCACACTCCTCGCTGTGTACACTCACAACCCAAACAAGAAACTGAGCGCATAAGTATCATGTACAGTAAGCGTAGTAGTCTCACCGGCTGATTCTTCAACTTCCTTTTTACTACCACTCATCCCACACGAATACTAGGGTTAACAGATAAGCTTGGAGTCATCTGATAACGGGTAAGCTTAGGGTCACTTCATGACACGGTCGTTGATGATACTTGAGATTCACTTTGAATGACTTGGCTTTTGGAATTTAAACTGATATATAAATATGTCAGTAAATTTAGAAATTCTTGACACTATCAAGAACTTTTTATTTTCTAGAAAGTAAGATTCAGTTCAGGGCCTCATTTCCATCTTCCACCTGTGTCAGGATTGATTCTGCTGCCTGACCTCCCCTCTCAGGTGATCTGTTTGTTCCTACGTCACACGTGTTATTGGTGCACTACTTTCATCGTATATGGTTACACACACACACACACACACAGTGGGCGTGGATGGCATAGACATGGTCAATGTCTGACCTGGTCCCTCCTGCTGGCCAGGAACGAGGTCCTCAGGATAGATCCCCTGGGCTTCCATAACGGCGTGGGGCTGCCGGAGTGGCGGCTCTCGCTGTGTCTGCTGATGTCGTGGGCCACCATTTTCCTGGTGCAGGTCAAGGGTGTTCGAAGCTCTGGCAAGACAGCCTACTTCACCGCCCTCTTCCCCTACGTGGTGCTCCTGGTGATGCTGGGGCGCGGGGCCACGCTCCCGGGCGCCTACAAGGGCGTCCTCTTCTTCATCACACCAAGATGGGAGAAGCTGCTCCAAGCAGGGGTAAGGCCTTCATCCAACACTGCGAATCTCACAGTTTCCTCAGGTAACGTTATTCTATGTGCCAGGAAGACAAAGAACCGTCTCATTTACTCACATGCTATCTTTGGTTGCCATGTATAATGCACCGAAGCTAGAGCCTTCTAACCACAGCCTCCGCCAGGTATCATATACCACATCTTTCCAATTCGCTCCATCCTAATGCACGCCTCACCCTCCGGTATCTTTAAGCTCCGATCACTCAAAGCTTCTTTCATCCCAGCCTTCCATATTTCCCTTGGTCTCCCAGTTCTCTATCGTCCCTCCTCTTCTGACGCATGTACTTTTTTTTTGTCTCTCCTCACTCAATCTCTCCATATGTCAAAGCCATTTCAGCACAACCTCCTCGGCTCTCTCAACCATGCTCTTCTTACTACCACACCTCTCCCTTACCCTGTCACTTCTTACTCAATCAACCCTCCTTACACTACATATTGTCATCGAGCATTCCTTCTCCAACAACTCGATTCTCTTTTGTACTTTTTCTAAATTGGGCCCACGACTCGCATCCTTAAAACGTTGTCGGAATTACGATGCCATCACACGTATATCTTTCCCCTGACAGCCAACCTTCTTTCCACTCAAGCATCAATGTACATAGGACCTTAGCCACCTCATCCACCCTATGGTTTACTTTTGTCCCCCTGGTTCCATCGGCTTCCATGTATATAGAACACTCCACTTCCTCCAAGTTCTTTTTTTAATCAAGCTTACACTCCAGCCAACCTTTCTCCTCTCACACCCTCCCAAACTCAGGCATCATCTTCTGTTGTTTCTCACACGAAATTGTCATCACTGGTGTGTCATCTGCAAACAGCAGCTGACTCACCTCTCAAGACCCTCCAAACCCAAGAGATTGCAGACCCGACCCTCTCTCCAAAACCCTTGCATTTACCTCCCTCATTACTCCATCCATAAACAGATTAAACAGCCATGATGACATCAGACACTGACTCACCTTCATCTAGAAGCACTCACTCCCCTCCCCTTCTCTCTTGATAGAAACTCTTCACCGCTTTTGGTAGCTCTCCTGCCACACTACATATTCGCAGCACGTTCTTCGAAGCATCTCTATGGACCCTATCATTTGTTTTCTTCAGATCCATAAAAGTTATATATAAACCCTCCTCTAAGTATTTTTCACATATAATCTCATACTCTTCAACGCAAACATCTGATCCACATCTCTACCACTTCTCAGGACACGTTGTTCTTTCCCAGTCTGACGCTTTGCGTATGCCACCATCCTCTCGATCGTCGCTCTCCCATGCAACTTATCAGGTGTACTGAACAAAGTAATACCTAAGTAATTAGAACATTCGCTTTCCCTCCATTCTCTTTTACATTTGCACGAGACAAGCCTTCCACCAATTCTCAGGCACCTCACACTGACCCAGATATGGTCTGAAAATCCTAACTAACCACTCAACAACACTGCCTTCCCATTTTTTGAGGAAATTTAACTGTAATCCCATCCACTCCAACCCTTTTGCCGCAATGTATTTCTTTTTTTCTTTCACTAACAACTTTACTTCTTCATCCCACCACTCACTATCCTTCCTAATCTGCCCACCTCTCACCTTTCTCATGCCACATGCATCTCATGCACATGCCATCACTGCTTCCCTAAATACATCCCATCCCTCACCCACTCCACTCACTTCATTTACTCTCACCTTTTGCCATCCTAAACTCAATCTAACCCATTTTCACCTTTTTCATTTCCCTGGGATTAAACATATCTAGGCCTACCATCCCACTGACATCTATTACATTTGGTGTTAACAGTTTAACTTCAATCTTCATGTCAGTATTTTGTGCAATGTTTTCCTCTCTTACCATTGGTAATAGATTAACTGGATTCAGGGCATGAGTTGTGTTTTCGTAAGTACAGGAGGCCAAAAAAGAAAGAAGGAGAGAACCACATAAGATCTTTGTCAGGGTTGAGCAATCAAACTATTGTTTATGCAGGTTTTTCTGATATTAAGATCTTAATAACGTTCTAAGATTTAGGCTCTATGTTACTGTACCTGACAACTGTATTCATGTCCATATCCTTGCGTGGTGACAAGGTGTGGTACGCGGCGGTAGAGCAGGCGTTCTTCAGCTTGGGTACTGGATTTGGGATAATTACTGTGCTCGCTTCTTACAACACCTTCCGCCATGATATCTACCGCGATGCTACCATCCTCTCCGTCGCTGACACCTTCACCTCACTCCTGGCTGGCTTCACCACCTTCTCCATCCTGGGCCACCTGGCAGATCTGCTGGGTGTTGAGGTGTCTCAGGTGGTCAAGGGTGGAGGCGCCTCTCTGGTCTTCATCAGCTACCCTGACGCCTTGGCCAGATTCCAGTACGTTCCTCAACTGTTTTCCGCCCTGTTCTTCTTGATGCTGTTCACCCTGGGGCTGGGCAGCGCAGTGACCTATAACAACGTGGTCATAACCATCATCAAGGACCGGTACCCTCACCTACAGCAGTGGAAGGTGACGTTGAGCGTGTGTGTGGTGGGGTTCCTGGTGGGCCTCTTGTATGTGACCCCACAGGGCCAACACGTCCTCACCCTCGTCAACCACTACGGAGGGGTAAGCCAACCAAGAAGACTGTAGCTGTGTTCATTAAAACTTTGATGATCGGTATCATGTGATAACAACAGCATCATTTCTCGTCCTTCATCAGTGTTACCATTCAATAGAACAAACTTCAAGCTCCTGATTATTCTTAATGTTTTGCTGGACTAAAATGTTTGCATATCTTCTTCAAAAGATTTCAGCCTAATCAGATCTAGAGTCGCGCTGTTTTTCCAACAGTATTATCTGACTTCTCTTCAGATGCCAAATGACGAAATCAGCAGACCCATGTTCCAGTACAATTTTATGTTTTTAATGTTTAATGAGATCTGTTGTCATTTCTTTGGCCGATACATATGCTGTCGTAACTCTTGCTTTGTTGTAAGTATATGCTTTTTTTTTTTTTCACGTAAGAGAACTACATTTAATTTCTGACTTTTCAAAACTTGGAACTTTTCTCTGTCTTCCAGACATGGGATATCAACCCTAATCTCCAGGGAAAGAAAAAGAAAAAAAGCTAGAATGTCTGCTTACCAGAACATTACAGAATGTCTTCTGTTTGTAAGAGAATTATATTGCGGCATTTCTTACCGTCCAGAGGCTTCTGGAAATGCCTTGGCTTTCCAGAATCTTCGGGAGTTTCTAACCCTCCAGATTTTCGAGGACATATGTTGATATTCCTGATCTCTGGATTCACAACACTACATCTGACCCTTTCACAGACTTCAGACGGGATTTCTACACTTTTGGGAACATATGGAAATATTTCTCATCCTCCAGAAAGGTTAATCCCAAGGTTGATGACGTTCCAGTGGATTACTATAGAGTCTTGACCTTCATTGATTTGTTTAATATTGACCTTTACCATTAGTAAAAGACAATATTATGAGTCACCTGGGATATTGATGATAATGTTTCTGAGCTTTCTAGGATTTATGATGATGATCTGACATTCCACAGATTTACCATAATTGTCATAACCTCTAAAAAATTTGTAATAAAATCTGTTTACTTTCAGAATGCCAGGATATCATCTTTGACGTTTCGCACTTACATAAGCATTTTCTACCATCCAGAAATAATATTTTCAAACGTAACTGATTTTTCCTTTTTATTAAAAAGTGCATTTCATTTGACTCTACAGGGAATGTCCATCTTCCTGCTGATGATGTTGGAAGTGGTAGTCATCATGTGGGTGTACGGCATCAGGAAATTCATCGTCGACATCGAGTTCATGTTGAAGAGGAGGACAGGACTTTACTGGAAGATCTGCTGGGGTGTATTGAACCCCTTGTTCCTGGGTGCCGTGTTTGTTTACAGTCAGCTGGAGGCCGAACCTCTCACCTACGGCTCATACGTGTTTGGCACCATAGCCATGGGTAAGATCACTCCGCGAACTGAATATCATTCTTTCCGAGTAATTAGACGAATGGTTCGTGGTACCGGATATGGCTAATATTTAACTTAACCCGAACAGCTATTATAGCAGATACGAACCAGGCTGTCCAACAGATAATATCACCGTTGCTTCTTCAGACCCACATCAGATAAACAATGCACAAAGCATGAGGGGGATACAGGAAGAACATTGAGTAAAATCTTCAACTGCACTTCAATTTTACAGTTTGTAATATCCTACAGACTGACTGGTTCTTATCCTGTATCGGCAGGTTGCATATGTTAAGACATTAACCGTGAATTTTTATCTTGTTAACTCCATCACAAGGCTTCAGACAGCAAGAATATATATGTCCAGGATTCTGAATAGCCTATAGCCAAGCTTTAAGAGTAAATGATCTTTATCTAATACCATTTAGCTATTTATATCTTAAGAACTCAGTCGTTAGATGAAACAGTTTCGACGTTTCATTACTGTTATAGAGTTCTTAGAAAGTCCTAATAATTAAGGAAAGAATTATCTAATTCTGACGTGTGAATCAATGGATTTATTAAGCCATTAATGTCAGTTCTCATGTTCCAGGTGTTGGGATAAGTCTGGCAGCGTTGGCGGTGCTGCTGGGGCCTTTAGTCTTCCTGCTGGAGGTGAAGCAGAGGTACGCCGACGCCCCCACACTCCGGCAGGCCCTAAGAAACACCTTCAGACCAACCCCCGACTGGTGCCCCAGAGACCCCACTCTCCGGCAGGAATATTGGCAGTTCATCTCCTCCAAATAAGACCAGCTAAATCGTCGGCTGACTCAGTTGAGTCAGTTGATGATAACTCTCGACTTGTCCTAGGAGTCTCAAGATATCCAGGACTGGTCTGGACAACGTTCCATTTGGAACCAGAAGTTCTGCCTAGTGAGCGTGTGTGCGTAACTCCTTTTTCCGGCGATTGAGTGTGTCGCCTGTCCATCACAGTTGCAGAAGGTTCTATGATATATAAAAGACTGACTTCCAGTCTATGGAAAGACCATTGTATTCAAGAGGGTGTTAAAAGACACAGTGTTCAGGCGACACAAAAGAGCATCTGTATCAAGTGTTATGGTCAAAGGTGGAAATTTCATGATACTAGTCTTGTTAAGTTCCAGGTTGAATGTTTTCCTACGGGAGACATAACTTAAACAGAATTCATACTAGAGCTGTGATCCTTACGCCATTTGATTCTTGAGATGTTGGGAAACGACTACATCAAGTTTAATGGGTGTATGGTTAAGATTCTTCAAGTTACGATCAAAGTTATGTCGAAGGTTAAAGTGTAACTCGACGACACAGCGCCAAACGACAGACCAACGACGAAGACGACAGAGCAAATACATTGCTTTTACAAACACTGGCGTATAAATTTAAAGAATATATCCTCCTCCAGAATAAATAAAGCGAGAAACTACTGGAGCTGGACACAGAACTTGCGAGGAAAGTGGCACAACTATGAAGGGCATTCAAAGTCGAGGCGCTGAATCATGTATGATGTAGTGATGATCCTCTCGTGCGCCTGAGACATCAGTAGTGAAGGAGTAGACGACAGATTTCCCCTTCCAGGGCCTAAGGCCCCTTTTCCCGACTAGAGTAAGAACCAGGCTATAGGCTATTGCCTGAACCGGAACGCGAACCCGGGCTTGATGATTCACAGACGGCGACGCCAAGAGAGAGGGAGACAAGTATTGGGAAGAGGGAGGTCTGTTAGGTTATGAGGACTATACAAAGGAAGTAGAGATGTGTAGCGAGTGTGAGGGAAACAAATGAAAGTGTAAGCTCAGTGTCAAGTGTTATTAGTTTATGGGGAAGTTGCCTGGTTCAAAAGAAATATGTGGAAAGCTATCATCTCTCATACATGGTCTAACTGAAGCGACAGATATGTCTATACGTTCGTGATCAAGCGTTTTACTAAGGCAAACGGATATGTATATATATATATACCTTTACTGAAAACAGAGGGATCGACATAACTTTTATATGACTGGCTGAGAAGAGAAACAAATGAATGTATATAGGAAGGAAGCGAATGACTGAAAACAGAGGAAAACGAGAACAACAGGTATTGAGCTAATCACCTGTGAACACCTGAGACGAACATACGCAAAACAGCTGTACAAACTTGTAAATGACAGACGGTAGAGCTACATGAGCGTCCCCAAGTTGCAGAAATGGAACAGACTGACTATAGAGACCATCTTGGATCTTATGGCTAGCAGGAGGAACCCAACGGTATACGGATGAGAACGGGATGTGTGTGTATCCATCATGGCCATGGCTACCGGTCGGTGGCACCTCACGAGCGACAGCTTCAACCTCTCTCGGGCTTGGAAACGGACGGCTCGTGTTTCGAGGACTGAGTCTGGCGAGACGAGAGACATTCCTCATCTTCGGTGAGTGATGCCGCGCATTCCCTTCCCCGGGGTGCTGTGTGTGCCAACCTACGCCTGGAGGAGGCTTAGGCAGCTACAGCAGTAGAGAGATCATCTGTGGGACGACTGAAGACTGATATATGTGTGATTTCGTATAATGATTTGTTTTTAGTGTCACTGTCATGTTTAAGGCGATGTTTAACGTTATTTAATGAGAGGAAAAGGAACTCGATAAACACAGTGTTGGATTTTTTATATAATTTGCTCTCGGTCCATTATGGTGCTGTTTAAGTCGAAAAATATAAGGAGGAACTTCGAGAAAATGATATAGGGAAGAAGGAAGCGTTGTTAATGTACATATGTATATATATACAGATGTATTACCTGTAGTACTCTTGAATGTAGGAAAATAAAAAACGGATACTTTCAATTACCTACGAAAATTCAACATTCACGGTGGAGGCAATTATCTAAGCTCAAGAAACGGAAGAAATGAAATCGGTTCTTCGTTCTGGAACCAGCAGAACTTAATAAAGTGTCGCGCTACGTCAAGGAAGGGAAGGGAACTCACACACACACACGCTAGAAGGTGCCACCGCTCTTACAACTCACACACATACCACTCAGGATAATGATATCTACGACGCCCCCTATAAAGACAGTGTTGTGGTTCTAAAAACCAGGGTCAGTTTCCGTTAGTTAGATCTTCACAGTTTTGATAATCATGTGTTTTCCCTGGAACCCAACCAGGTCCAGTGCAAGGTGAGGCTACCAGTAGGTCACATCATATCCTGTGAGGATGTGAGGGGAAGGAAAAAGTCTGAACCACCGCACCGCGAATCAATTCAAAGCTAGCTCGGTAGGTGAACTGTTTAGGGCTGGGTTCGGTCTATCATATGGAGGGAATTGGGTTAAATAACTATTTTAGGTTGTGACAGAAAGAGCAACGGGCAACGGGCCTTACTTCCGTTGCAGTCAAAGGTTTGTCATTTCACTGATTGGTCTTGCTAAGGACTTGCTTCCTAATGTTATAAAGTCGCTTGGTTAAACATTGGTTAAGTTCACTTGTTAACAACCCGTCGGGTAAATAGGACAGGTAATTACACGTGTTGGTAAACAACCAGATGTAAACCTTTAGTGCCAAGTGTTCGTGAATGAAGGAGAATAAATGTAAATAGACAGTTAAGTGGGTTATCCCAATTCTAAAAGAGCCTATAATGGTATCTAGAGACTTTGTAAAGTATACCCATTACTTTTTCTACTTTAAAGATCACTTGCATCATTGATCGTACCAGAGGGAGTATTCTTCATGCTTAGCACGGGTATCTAATCAGCGATTATTATTTGGGTTACTCATTCGCGCTGAAGACCATAAGACAATGAATGTATATTGGAAATAGCGTATAGTAATCTTTACATTGTTATTCATATAGATATTATAT
>JAYMFT010174610.1:0-12161 GCA_038088735.1 Panulirus argus
TATATATATATATATATATATATCAATGATGATAATGATAATAATGATAAGAATATGGCTGAGAGAGCTAAGAAGGGTTTACTAAAATGGTTTGGCCATGTGGAGAGAATCAGTGAGGAGAGGTTGACAGACTACGTGTGACAGAAGTAGAGAGGACAGGGAGAAAGGGAAGACTAAACTAGAGATGGAAGGATGGTGTTAAGATTTTGATTGTTTGGGGCCTGAACATGTTGGAGAGTGAAAAGCATGCACGGGACAGAGTGAACTGGATCTATGTGGCAATGGTATACAAGGGGCGACGTGCTATCAGTGGACTGAACGACAGTGTATGAAGCAGTCGGAGAAACCATGGAAAGGTCCGTGGGACCTGTTTGTGAAAAGGGAGTTGTAGTATCGGTTTATTACATGTGACAGTTAGAGAAGTACCCGATGAGCGAATGAGGCCTTTGTCCATTCCTGGCGCTACCTCACTGACGCAAGAAACGAACTAGTAATGAATTATATATATATATATATATATATATATATATATATATATATATCACAAACATATGAACTGTCCAGACGAAATCTCCTTAAGCATACAGAAACAAGCCAGCTGGCAGTTACCTTCTCTCATCACCATAATATTTAACAAATTATGGCAGGAGGGGAAAGTCCCTGATGGGTGAAGGCCAGCTAACCGAACACCATTTTTCAGAAACGGTGACAGGAGATGCCATTCCAATTACCGCCCCATCAGCCTTACTTTAGCTGCAGGTAACGTATCCGAAACAATAATTAGGGATAACATTGTTAGATTTCCCAAAGAAAATAGATCAATTAACCGACCATCGATAACGTTTCCAGAGTAAAAGATAATCCTTTAGTCATATATATGACAGCTTGTTCTCCAGCATACTATCTAATGCCATGTACGATACTCGGACTTTCCTGAAGCCCTTGATAAAGCACCACAGAAAAGATTGCGAAGATGCTTGTATTTGGTGATGGGATGCATGACATACTTGCATTCATTCTAACGACTAACTTTCTAACAAAATATTTTCGTCAGAAATATCATTCCTGCATGGGATTGTTTCTATCTGTTTCCCATCCTGCGTGGGGAAAGAGAGCCCTTGCTTTCCTATCCTTTTATTCTACTGCTTTTATAGGAACTATGTCTTTTTAAGAAGCTTTAAGTCCGGAATACCTTGCTTGGACCTTGGGTCTGTGTGGCCTGTGGATCTGTGTAACGCTAAAGCTAACGATAAGGGAGATCAAGTGAGAGCGTGGCTAGTGAATTGGCTTTCTCATCGGAGAGAGAGAGAGAGAGAGAGAGAGAGAGAGAGAGAGAGAGAGAGAGAGAGAGGTATTTGATGGGGAAACATCAGAATAGTTTCATGTGTCTAATGGGAGATCTACAAGGCTCAGCCTTAGGACCTATGCTTTTCGTCGTATACATCAGTGACCCAGAGACAGGACTCGCCAGCAGATTCTCAGAATTACACCAACACCACAGTCAGCATCTGTGGCCGCAACACTCCCTGACAATACACACAACACCCTACACCAGCAGCAAGACAATGCTATCCTGTGAAGCCAACACTCTGGACCATAACAGGAGCCAGTGACAACCAGAACACAACTCCTGCCAACACTACTCCTGAGTTACAGCCAATCTGGTGGACAAGAACGGCTGAATATTTCTCCAGAATTGCATTTCCATGTTTATGGTGACGCGAGTATCTCTACACACGAGACACCAGCAGTGAGAGATTGTCTCTCTGCACGTTATTAGCCAGGCCTCGTTATCCTGACCTGCTGCTGGTTATTTCCGGCCTTAGCAGGTGTTAGAACGTTATCAGCCAGGCCTCATTATCCAAGCCTACCACTAGTTATTACCAGTTTTAACAACTGCTGGAACGTTATCAGCCAGGCCTCATTATCCTGGCCTGCCACTAGCTATTACTGGCCTTAACAACTGCTGGAATGTCGCTGGCCAGGCCTCATTATACTGGCCTGCCGCTAGTTATTACCAGCTTTAACATCTCTCGGAACGTAAAAATTTGTGTGCGTGAAAAAAACAGGTTTTCACTTCCTCCAAAATTCGTGAATGCTTTCCCTTGTCTCTTCATTTCCCATTCATAATCCTTGCTATATCTCAGATCATACCCGGCTTTGATATGGACTTTGGTTCGTGACTGGAGCCTCGTGTATACACCACGAGTTAAAGTCAACTTTGACGCGGCTATATCACCGCCAGTTGCCGGGAGAGAGCCCAGTCTCGTCAAAGAACTATATTTACTTCAAAGGAGTCCATCCTGTCCATGCTACTGACTGCAATGTAGCCTTGAAGCTGCAGGAGACTCTAGAGAAGGGGTCCTGAGGTTATATGATAAACAATATATATATATATATATATATATATATATATATATACGTACTACTTACTTCCTGCCCCAGAGCCCCTTCCATCCTTATGGGGTTCCTGCAGCACTCATGAAGCTGGCCAAGGTCACTGATCAGGACCACAGGTCATGAAGTGTCGTAATATTGTATGTGTGTCTATGTGCAGGGAGCACAGGACAACCGAGTAGAAAGCGCTCGGTGTCTTTGTTATGTTTGTTGCATCGTGGGCATTTAAGGTTTTGAGATGTTGAAACGGTGTTTGTAGTGTTGTAGTGATGGGTGACGTCCAAAGTGTAAGCGGGAGAGTGACTCGTGTTTGTCTGGGGAGTGTGGTTTCTGATGTGTTTATGTCTGGTTGGTTGGAGTTTTCTCCTGAGTTGGAAGTCGGTATGTGTTTCTTTTTCTTTATTGTTACATTTGTTGAGGATGGGGATCTGTGAGTAGAGGTTACTGAAATGTGAGGCACGAGTAAGTTTTACATATCTACTTGAGGGTTGGTGGTTGGTTGTAGAGTAGTTTGGGTGGGAGGAGTCTAGTGCTGTTGCTGAGAAATGAGTGCCAGTCAGCTAGGACCATACTGGGAAGATCTTTGTTTCGTGGTTAAGGTGACGAGTGTTCCTGGTTGCTAAACAGCCATACAAAACGTGCGTTCGGGCCTGAGAGCGATACAAATGAGTGTCATTTGACAAACTGTTGAACGCTTAAAGCGATTTTCACAATGAAGTAATGTTCAAGACATGTATTCAATTTTCTTGCCTCTGGCCATTAATGACTATGTTATCCAGTACCTGGAGTGATCTGATATAGGAGAAAATGGTAAGTCTGATGATCAAATTAAGAAGTTTTAAACACAAGGTTATGATATGTCTGGTGTAGACAATGGACATGTACAAATTTTCCGGAAAGACAGTTTATAATGACAGTTACCACAATAATTTGTCATTACACATACTTGTATGAAGAAAATAAGTCAGATGTAACAAATAACTTAAATACATTAAGTATCATCCTCAAGAGAAACTCATAACTAATTCTGAGGAGAGACGTGTTAGTACATAGATCATCACAATGTAATGAAGATGACTTGACAAGGAAGGCAATTAACCTCTATAAATAGCATCAAGAAACTAATGAATGACATAAGTACAATTCTCTTGTCGTACACGTACGTTGGTACACGTACGCATAATGATACATACATGTGTACGCTATTCTGGTACATAAATGTAGACATATGCATGTATTTACAGTCATTTTGTACACAGACGGTGATGCTTTCACATGTGTACACTCTGCTGGTAACCACATAACACGTACATTAGTGTACATTATTCTGGTATGCAAACAAAGATATACACACGTCGTGCACACTATCAAGGTCATCACAAAATATGCGTACATGTGTGTGTACTTTTCTGATACACATGTCAATACACGTACACGTGTATTCACTCTATTTGGTCACGCACGAATTTACGCACGTATTGTACTTTTTTCTAACAAAACAGACATATGTACACATGTGTCATCATAATGTAAGCATCCTAAGGCCTTATACACACATAAGAATCTTGTTTGCACTTAACAGTTTCAAGTCACAACACACGACTCTGGCTGTCATGTATAATGAACCGAAACCAAGGTCCCGTTTGCACAACCATGCCCCACACAACATTTCGTGGTTTCCCCTGGCCACTCCATATGCCCTCCTTAACTCCACTGACAGCATGTCACCTGCTGTATACCACTTTGATCAAATTCGTTCAATCCTCTGCACGCCTCACACCCTCCTGCATGTTCAGGCCCTGACATTCAAATCACCTTTCACTCCATACTACCACCTCTTCCTTAGTATACTGCTCTCCTTTGTTCCCTCTACTTCCGACCTGTGGATCCTCTTGTCATCCTCTTCTTACTCATCCTCTCCATGTGTCCAAACCATTTCAGCACACTCTCTTTAGCTTTATCATACATACTCCTCTTACTATCACATCCCTTTCTTACCCTAACATTTCTCATACGATCACCCTTCCACACACCACACACTGTCCTCAAACATTTCATTCTAAATCCACACTCATAAGTACTTTGTCGTCTACGGCCCATGCCTCGCATCCTTAATAAACACCATCGGGACTACTATACCATCAAATATACCGGTGTTCGCTCTCACAGACAGTGACTTCTCTACCCACATAATTTTCAGTGTGCCTTGGAACTTCGTCCCGTCACCCACCATATGTTCCCTGCAGATTCTAAGATTCAATTCGCTGCCTTGTTCACTCCCAGATATCTGAAACGTTCCACCTTCTCTAGATTCTCTCCATTCAAACTCTCACTCCAAATCACCTATATTTCTCCACTGCTAAACCCAGTAGCCTTGCTTTTATTCATATTTCATCTCGGCTTTCTCCTTTCACACACTACCCCAAAATCAACCAGACACCAGCTTCTATAGTTTCTCATTCGAATCTGCCACCAGCGCCGTGTTATCAGCAAACAGTAATTGACCCATCTGCTTGGTCTCCCACCCCACTGCAAACCTGCCCCTTTTATCAAAGCCCTACCATTCATCTTTCTCTCCATCACCACTGTGAAGTCACGCACTTCTACCTCAGACCCACTTTCACCTGATGAAAACTTTTCACTGCTTCTACAGCTCTCCTCCCACACCATATAATCGCATCACCTTGCGCAGAGCATATCTACCAACCGTATCTCATGCTTTCTCCAGACCCATAAATGCCACATTCAAATCGTTCTTTGTCTCTTAGTATCTTTCATACTTTTTTAGATCAAACACCTGACCCACAGTCCTCTACCACTCCTGAAACCACGCTGTTCCTCCGCAGTCTGAAGCCCTACTCCCCCATGCACGCACACGCACACACACATATACATATGTATATATGTCATAGTGCTACAACATTTGATAACCTATTTTTCTATGATCAGCAGAATATCCTACCAGAACCAGGTGCACACCTTAGCATTTAAGGAGTTATCAGATGGAGTCAACCCTTGTAAGTCAATCAACATAAACACGAGAAAAGTTCTCTTGAACGTTGAACGTTACGGCGATGAGCGACGCTAAAGCTCCTTTATGAGCTATAAAGGCCCAAGTTATGCTGTCTGCAAGACGGTCAAACTCCGCCAGAAAATGCGTCGTCGTGAGCCACAGGCGGGAGTAATGGTGTTCTCGACACAACACTCACGTCTGCGGCAGGAGAACCAGGCAGACCCGTCCTCTCATCTCAAGGCTGCTGCAGCCTTTTGAGCTTTTGATGTCATTAATGTCTGTCTGACTTACTGAAGATTAGCTGGTGCTGTGGAGGTTATGACGCTTTGTGAAGATAGTCAAAAAGTTATGATTAATTGATAGATATTGAGAATCATCATTTTCCGTGCATTGATACCCTATCTATTTTCGTATTTCAGTTAAGTCATGCGAATGACGACAACAAGACAACGAAAATCATTCGTCATGGAATGTATGTATATCGGGTTAGTGTCGAACTGGCGGCGTGATATTCCGGGTGAATATAGTCGATGCAGCGCCACCACACCGATAGACACATAGGGAAAGATTTGTTCCATGTAAGATACGAACACGAATTCCCATCCACTGGACGGGGAAAATAACCAACCCCCCTAACCACTATGATCGTCTTTCCTTCAAAGGTCCTCCTTCTCCCCGCCCCTCATGACCTGACTGATCAACAAATGCGGAAAATGTGCAAAAGGAGAGGGTTGGGTTTATGTGGAATCCCTTCCCACCTACAGAAATAACAAGGGGTCCAAAACCCCAACCACTTCATGACCATTTTCATGTTCTTCTGGACCATTGTGTCGAGTTTGGTGTTGAATGACTAAGTAATGTGGAAACCTAAAATGAATAGATACACAAGGAAACGGACAGACAGACAGACAGACAAAGACACATGTTTGGTTTTAAGACATAGATCAATACGATGACTATCGAGACGTACCCACATGCAGTCTGAAGCACACAACGACAGTCTATCAGTAGGAGTTCGAAAGGACTCGATGATCTAAGATGAAATTCTGATTTCTTCGCTTCAAACACGTGTTTGAGATCTAACAAGACGTCCACTTTGTTGGTACGAGATACCATGAAGTCCGCTTCATATATTCTAGACACTAGGATGTCCGCTTCAAACACAAATAGGAGACACCAAGAGGAAAAAAAATGAAATAGATTTATCCCTAAAGGAACTTGAGTAAAAGCAAACGTAGTTAACATGAGGGGTATTTTACTAAATGTAAAGTTGTGGTTTAGCGCCTTCCTAAATCTAACTGTAATATGATAGACTTCCTTTCGCAATGTTTTTTTATTGTATGGAGACTAGAAAAATGTTAGGGAGAGGTGATCGAGGCGTAGGACTCCAGCCAAACCAAGATGATCTTCGCTATGTGGTCAGCACAGCTGGAGGCATCCCGGCTGGCAAAGCAGTAACCATCCCCAAGAAAGTTAGCAAAGAAGCCAGACAGGGATGACCGCTGAGCTTTTGCAAAGTGCTAAAGTTGGCACTTCAAGGAAGATATAGTGGGTGGACTACCCAGCTGGGAATGACAGAGATAAGACTGTGGTCGGACGATCTTAAGGAGGCAGAAGTAGTGTGTGTTTTGCTTGACGGTTGAGGTGATAAAAAAGGGCGAGTGTGATGGAGTGGTTGTGACGGTCGGGAGCTTGTGTTGTGTATCTGATTACTTGTTGCAGGTAGTTATGAAGGGCTAAAGAATCCCCTGAACAGTGGATTTCAACAGTTGGATGTGAAGAGGTCAGTGCTTCATGGCAAGGGGTCATGGATAGTCATGGAGCTGTACTATCAAAGACAAAAGTCGTGTCGCTGTCTTGTTCGATGATTTGATATAACTCGTGAAACATAATGAAAGCCCTACCACACGGCAGTGTTACATCTAAAGGTTTGCCCTTTACCACATGTTTTCACTAAATTTCACGACACGACTGTTTTTCTTTGATAGTACGTACCAAGAGGAGCTGGGGGGAAGGAGTGGATGATGATATGCAAAACATTAAAGTTATAAAGAATGGAGAAATTCTGATCCACTTGCAAATACGAGACCATAACCATCACATGTTTTTAATACTATGAACAATGAGATAAATCTCAGCTGCTAGGGAAAAAAAAAGTGAAATTTACATAGATT
Source organism: Panulirus argus (assembly GCA_038088735.1). Classification (NCBI taxonomy): domain Eukaryota; kingdom Metazoa; phylum Arthropoda; class Malacostraca; order Decapoda; family Palinuridae; genus Panulirus; species Panulirus argus. The sequence goes on from JAYMFT010174610.1 coordinate 7,585, forward strand.
CTGTTGAATAACAGAAGTCTCTCCTTTACTTTTACATTGTATAAACACTGCATTTTCCCCGATCTGCATGACCCTCCCCACTATCGACTTACCTAAAGTTGTACAACTGAAAATGAAATAATCTCAACCATGTTGAGAAGCAATTTTCTGGTCTTCAAAAGGATGTCAAATATATTTCATAGATTAGTAACGGCGCTAAACTTTAACTTTTCCAAAGTTGCTCTTAAGATGATTTACTAAAGAAGATTAACGAAGTATTACTACCTAGCTATTTACCACCGCTGGCCCACGTAAGTGACTCTTCAAAATGGAGAAAGAGGAGAAAAGATTTCCTCCTGTCCACATCCTGCACTCGTGTAATTTCAACTTTCGAGGAAGAGTTTTCCGATTTTTTTTACTTTAATTTACGGGAAGTTAGAAAGCCCGAGAAGCTTCAAGTTTTGCTGATTACAGGAGTTTGGATAAAGCAGGAAGGTACAAAAGATGAGGCTGTTATCAGATACCCTCTCGTGAGACACAGTGAACCACAGGTCCTCTAGTCTCCTCACTACAACAGCATGTTGGGTACATCTCTCATTGGCTCCCAACTTTCTTTTCACCTGATGATAAAAAGAACGCTAAGATAATGTATCAATTATTCCTTAAAATGAATGGAAATCATTTATAATTTAGAAATATTGCAGTTTTAACTTTATTTTCAATAGATTAGATACCTAATTTGATATTCTTGTATGGATGAAATTAGTAATTATCAGGAATGGATACGTATCGCTACAAGTTGTTAGATATGCCTACTTTCAACCTATGCAGATGATTATCAAGGAATGTGCGAAAGACACCTCACCTTCTTCACAAAAATTGATGGTCCAGTGTCTCACAACCGTGGAAGGAAACTTTTAAGCTCACTTCCCCAATGAATTTAGTACATGGCCTGCATGGAATAAAATGAACTGGATCGATGCGGTTAAATGGGAACGACATTCTGTCATTGAGGTGAAGCAGGGCATATGTAGCGCTTAAGGGAAACCACGGAATAGTCTGTTGGGTTTGGTTATGGTCACAAGTCTCTGATTTGGTGCATTATACGTAAAAGCCAGTGAATGGATGCGTGAACATAACCTGAATTTGTAAATCTATGGCTGTATCTCTACATGCGTTCTGATAGCTTCATGAAGGACGGACCAGACGCGAATGAACTGCGAGCTGCGAGTTTTGCCACGCTTCTTAGTGACTAGACGAAAGTTTTGATAAAAACAAATAGCTTGTGTAGAGCAGACCCTCCCTCTCCCGCTGTAAGTAATTTTGAAATAGGTGTCAGTCACATTTCAGAATATATCATGATACTGCACGAAATATACGTAGCAAAATGTCAGAGTCATGGACAACTGCACTGGAGGAAAATAATGATATGGTTCATGTTACGAAAAAGAGAGATCTTCTCTCCAAATATTCAACAGTGATAAGGGAAATACAGTAAGCGGTGGTGTTAAAGCTCATCTTAATCCTGCGACGAAAAATTTGCACCTGTTGATGATATCGACTTCATATTCGCAGAGTAAGGATAAGCTGCGTACGAACAACACAATAGAACAAATCTATAGGATCCCCCGCGCAGACACTTAAGGTAGAAGAAAGACTTCACAATCACCTAGAAGTTGGTGATGAACGCTATTCGATCAGAGTAGGAGATTTTAATATGCCGATGCCTAAGTACGGTGGGGGAAAGGGTATTCCCTTTCCAACAACCGCAGGCGTGAACTCTACCTAAATTTACTTGACATTGCCCTAATACAATTAGCTGAGAAACATACTCGGAACGAGAACATATAAAATTTAGTTCTAGCTACAAACGAGGCTCTCGCTAACATTGTTGAAGCTGGAGAAAAGTTTGATACGACTGATCACAGGCAAATTGCTTTTGTGGCAATTTTCAACAATGCATGTTGGTCACATGAAAGTCGCGGGAAAACACTAGATCCTAGACTTGCAAATCTTTTATCATCCCCGCAAAGCACTTGATTGGCAAATCTGAGACGATATCGTCAATGAAAACGATGTGTAAACTGAATGAAAGTAAATAGGACAGCAGGCTCAGATAAGCTTTATCCGAGGACAATGAAAAAGACGTAAAATGATATGGTTAAGCCCTTGAATGTCCTTTTTAATAGTTCCATAGTTCCATGACACGGGGAAAGCTCCCGAGGAATGGAAGTTTGCCTGTGTAACACCAATATTCAGAAAAATGTAAGAACACAATGTCGAAATATTATCAGATTATCTTAACGTCTGTAGTTGGTAAACTTGTGGAAACCTTTATTCGGGACAAACTGTAAACTGTTTAGAGGACCACCCCTTCAAAAATGATTCTCAACATGGTTTTTAAGCAAATCGCTCTTGTCTGAAAAATCTGTTTGATTTCTTTTATGATACAGTCAACATGTATGATGAAAGAAAGAAACTGGTGTGATCTATTTTGATTTTCAAAAAGTATTCGACATATTTTTGCATCAAAGGTTACAAGAAAAAGTTATGTCTCATGATTTAGATGTGGTTGTACATCGGTTGTTAGGAAATTGGTTGACTGGTCGCAAACAAAGAGGAGTGACTAATGGTCAAGACTCAGAGTGGTTAGACATGACAAGTGGTGTGCCGCGAGGATCAGTCTTTGGACCATTTATATTCCCTTACATGTTAATGATACTGATAATGGACTGCTTTGTAAGATATCAAAATTCACATACCATAGTACAATGGGAAATAAATCTACAACCAAAATTCAAAAATTGCAGCTTCAAGCTGATATAGGCAAAATAATGGACGAGGCTGTTAAATGAAATTTGAATTTTGATATATATATGTGTAAAGCTTTACATATCGGTAATAAAAATGATAAGACAAGCTGCAAGATGAATTCTGTCGAGCTACAAAACGTAAATTAGGAAAAAGACTTGGATGTGATAGTTTCTGGCGACTTAAAGCCAAGTAAGCAGTGCATAGAAACAGTGAAAGAAGGGCAAATTAAATTCTTAGGTTCATTGGTAAGGCTTTCGAACATACGTCTAAGAAAATCATTCCTCCTCTTTACAGTCTATCATTGTGTATTCCTCTTGAACAGTGTGTTCAGTTTTTGGTTACCTTCCTTGAGAAAAGACGAACCACGGCGTTTCCTAAACCGAGAAACATATCCTATGAGATCGAGCTAAACGACAGATATTCATTCAACTTAGAGAAGAGAGGGTTATGAGGTGATCTAACAAAGGTATTCAGAATTATGAAATGCTTCGATAATCTCGATCTAAGCAGCTACTCAAGGCTTAATTCGTCTGGTTTCATTCGTAGTAATGGATACAATCTCTCGAGTAAACATTTTACCTCGAATGAGGCAAAGTAGATTCTCTTCAAAAGGATCGTTAACAAACGGAATGATTTGCCAGTTAAAGTGGTTAACAGCAGTACTACAGATGCGTTTAAAAATAGACTTGATTAATATTTCTCTTCAGGTCCACGACTGATATTACTTGCGCCTCCTTAGTGGCCTGAAATGTTTGCAGGTTTTTCCCTATGAAACATCTGTACGCCCTCCTACTCTTACCGCACTAATCATGAGTTTCTGAAATCTCTATCACAAACATCCTCGAGAGGACAAAGTCATCTGTTGCTGTTTGAATTCCTTTGTACTTTTTTCAATATATTATCAAGATCATTCACTGAAAAATGTCAACCAACACAGTAATAAAATTACTCGGTCTTTGACCACAGATCAAACAATGGTTGGAAGTGAGGCACTTCTACCCTCCCTCCCACCACCAAACACATACACATACTTACTCACTCACACGTAGACACGTAGACATAATCACCTGATGAAGACAAGCGCATGTGATATGGATACATCGCCGGTACAGCCAGCCAAGTGGATGATAAAAGTATGGATTCTGTTCAGAGAAAAGTCACACAGAAGCCATAGTGATGATAAATGAACATTTTCATTTGTTATATATCGAGGATGGAGAGAAAACAGAGGATGACAGTGTGAGAATATTATTGTTAAACCAACTTTGACAGGCAAGGTAACGTATGGTGAAAAAGAATAAGTAAGGGAGTTTTAAGGTAGAGTCTAGTGAAGCAATGCACATCCTGGAGAACAAGGAATCAAGGGAGAGTTATGTGAATACATAAGTCCGATATCAATTGAAATGGTAAAAGGAAGTGAGACTCTCTGGTAATGACGTGCTGTAGAGAGAGGCATTGTGTTGGTGTATTAAACATGTATTGATGCTGAGGGGTTGATAACACCCGTTTGGGGATATTAAAAGAGAAAAGCTGGTATTAATGTTGTATAGAGGGCAGGAGGGAATCATAGTGGGGAGAAGCAGTAAAAATGCTTTGTAGAAAGTAGAGTGTGGGAAGACCCAGCTGTTGTTGATGGCTTGGGACAAACACTGACGTGGGGAGGGGAGGCTCCTGTGATGGATTGTGTCAACAACCACCCTGCACACTGACACCACCTTCCAGATATATATATATATATATATATATATATATATATATATATACAATGTGTGTGTGTGTGTGTG
>JAYMFT010174621.1:0-12161 GCA_038088735.1 Panulirus argus
TATTACCAGATTCCGCATACAAGTGGTTACACTGCGAGTGCAGTCACTTCGGCAAGGCTGCTTTACTGCCAATGAATGACAAGGAATACGGCCTTTTTCAGGAAATTCTCGCTCCAGAGGAATCTACTGTTTTCTTACTTCAGCTTGGGGTACAGTCTTGATGCTTCAGGAGCCCTCTAAAAAGGAGTCCTGGGGTTGTGTAATTAATATCAATATACTCAAGTGTTTACCGACTCGTCTGCAAGTGAGTAAACCAAGAGCGAAGAGCGCCTTTGACGAGGCTCTATCACCATTGTCGTCGAGGACCTTTTCGCTCTACACGAGACCACATTACCCTGCTCACGCAGGGTAAATAATAATAATAATGTACGAAAATATAATAATAATAATAATAATAATAATAATAATAATATACGAAAATAAAATGATAAATAATAATAATAATAATAATAATAATAATAATAATAATAATAATATACGAAGACAAAATAAAAATAAATAATAATAATAATAATAATAATAATAATAATAATAATAATAATAATAATAATTTAAAATTCAGCTAGAGGGAACTTATTAAACGTTCATGTAATCAATCGTCAGATTCAATACAAATAATCACAGACGGATGAGGAGGAAAATGGTTTTAGATACCCTTAACAATGGACGGGATGACGCTACTTTCATAATCGATGTGATGCCGCAGTTTGTTACACTATGTGGTCAGGCAGCACAACCAAATGGCAGGGCACGATCGTTACAGCGGTGGACACGGGACGCACATTTCCCTCTTAGAGGAATCACGAAGCGTGCACATTATGGGACATATTTTGTATTAGAGAGAGAGAGAGTGGGGGGGGGGGACAGATATAGTTTCATCAAAATTTCACATTCATTGTCTTATCACGAGTAAGTCAAGGTAGACACCTGACGTACTTATCTGTACCACTATCATCCACGACACCAGCGAGGTGGCGAACACAAAACGTAAAACTAACCTTTTACCTTCGAATTCAATCCTGTTCAAATTCGTTCCTGGAACACTGGAGCCTACCTTTCCATACGAGCTTGTTATTCCAGTCAGCAGTAGTAGTAGTAGCGGATCTGATAAGTACTATTTCATTCTAATCTGGAGTAGAATGCGAGTCCTGTGTTTTATCCGCAGTTGCACGAGTCATCTTATATTTCATTTGTAATGGGTACGAAAATCCTCTGGCATTTTCCCCTGTAGAGTGTAACTGGACCTATGCTGACCCTGCTGATTCAGCAGACCCTTTGCAGTTTGGAAACATGAGGTTTTCCTCCACCACTCACTGCCTTGTATGCACCAAGGCTTCATTTACATAAAGTTGGAGGAACACAAAATCTCGGTGGCACACAATATTTTTTGCTTCTGTATTTACAACCCACATCCCGAATCCAGTTTAACTGATAAGAGAGGGAACTTCCCTCAATAAACTGACGTAAAAGCCGAAGACATACTTTCAGAAATAAACGGAATGAAGTATAAAACGCTACGTCTTAAGTTTCATCCGATGGCAAAGAAAGAGGCGAAAAATGATATAGTTAAGTCCTTTACTGTCCTTTTTAATTAGTCTCTTGCTATGGGAAAAGTTTCAAATGGATGGATGTTTGTCAACATAACACTGACAATCAATAAAGGTAACGAGTTACTACCCGGGAATTATCGTCCTATTAACTTCTGTAGGTGGAAAACATGGAAAACATGACTCGAGATAAAACTGTAAATTATTTAGAGGGCCACCACTTAAACGATTCTCAGTACGTTTTTCGGCGAAATTGTTCATGTCTGACAAATGTACTTGATTTCTTTTATGATAAAATCAACAAGTATGACGAAAGTAAAGCAGCTGATGTTATCTATCTAGATTTTCAAAGAGCTTTTGATAAGGTTCCGCGTCAAAGGTTACTCGCAAAAAATGTCGCGTGGCATTGATGAGGTGATAATTCGGTGGATAGGAAATTGGCTAACTGGCCGTAAAAAAAAAAAAAAAAAAAAAAAACTGATTAATGATCAAGTCTGAGAATGGTAAGACGCAACAAGCGGACTGCCACAAGGATCAGTCTTGAGACCGATTCTCTTTCTCATATATATCAACAACATTGCAAGATGTCGAAATTCGTTGATGATACAAAGCTGGGAAATAAATCTATAAGCGAACTTGAATGACTACAACTTCAAACTGATTTAGACTGATGGACTAGGCTCGGAGGCGGCAAATAAATTGTAATGTCGACTCGTAGGTGGCAAACAAATTGTATTATCGACAAAGTTAAAAAAAAAAAAAAAAAAAAAAAAAAAAAAAAAAGACGGAAGCTACAATATGAATTCTATTAAAATGCACACGGTAAATAAAGAAATAGAATTGTGCGTAATAATCTCGTGACTTAAAACCAAGCAAGCAGTGCACAGTAGCGAAAAGAGCGAACACAATTCTTAGATTCGAATCGAAGTCCAGGGAAATCATCCTTACTATACGATGCACCGGTTTGTCCCTATCTTGAATATTGTGTTCAGTTTTAGTCAACTAGAATGAAAAAAAAAAACTTCAAAAGAATGGAGAAAGTATAGTGTCAACTACCAAAATGATTCCAGGACCGAGAAGCAAATTCTACGACAGCAGATTAAATGACGAATCTATGTAGCTTAGAAAAGAAAACGTTAAGATGTGATCTAATACAAGTATCCAAAATGATCAAAGGCAATAATAATCTTCATCCATCAAGTTACCAAAGACTTGATTCGTCCGATTTTTATTTGTAGTAGTGGATACAAACTCTTTGGCAGACGTTTTACATCGAAGTACTTTTCCCTCAACAGGACTGTTAACAAATGGAACGACTTGCCAAGTATAGTGGATGAAAGCAGTACTAAAGATACGTTTAAGAATAGACTTGATAAATACTTCGCTGCAGGTCCACAACTTAACATTATTTGTGCCTCCTTAGTCACAATGGCAATATCCAGGTTATTCTCTTTGAATTATCTGTATGCCTTCTAAGTTTTACCACATTAATCTGTTTCTGTTATCTACCACTACCACAAACAACCTCGAAAGGGCCCAGCGGTCTGTTGCTGTTTGAATTCCTTTGCACTTCTTTGTAAGCACATAGAGCAATGCAAGTGAACAGCTCAGTTTCTGTTAATTAGGCTATGTGGTATGTCAGCTACTGTATTATTGTAACTATTCATCGCTTACTCTTCAAACAGGCTCATAATGTATAAACCATACTATTTACTTTGTAAACACTCTTGTATACCTGCCACCCTGTGAGTCTAGATGTACCTCACCCATGACGCTTATACAAAGTGTGGAAATATCCAGCTCACCCTAATCTCATGCTCTTGCATGATTAGTTACCGAGTAACTTATCTCCTTCATGAGACGCAGCCACACCTGTGCCTAGCATCACTACTGTTTCAGCATCAGCTTACACCGTAAGGTCTGAGACAGCAAAAAACTGTGTATGAAGATGATGAGACTCGCTGTTGTCTCAGCTAAGTCATGCTGAATTGCGTGTCCGCACATCTGAGAAGATGCGCCAGGGAAATCATCACTAGATCATAGCATCAGCGGACGGACGTGGTCGCGCGACCCATGCATTTGTTTGGCACCTTCTGTGCACGGTGTTTAGTGAGTCAAGCCTCGGTCTCTGTACTGAAGAGGAAAATATTTGCATTCCCACTGTTTTTTTACCAATGTATCTTATGTGATATACCTCCTGTAACAAACTTCAGAGTGTATTCCTTGAAAACGAAGTCATAATTTGCAATAAATTATGAATTATACTTACGAGTGGTAATACCTTTGTTTGAATGTGTAGCTGGCATATAAGATGTTCATGTCCGCCATGGTGCTCCACGGAAGATGAGGTCCATCAGCCAGACGATGCTGACTCTGTCTACATCAATATATCTCTCCACGCATCAGGCACACCAGGCTCTCTGACATAGGTTGTACGCACTGATGCAGCAGGTGCGTTAACGTAGGACTGACACTGTTCTACCACTATATGAGGCTCATCTTCATGTACTGGAAAAGGGAGACATCTGGCCGCGGTGTAGATTGTCCATCTCTTACTTGACAGATTTATGGCTGTGTCCTCTGTCTTCCCTCCGAGATGAATCCTGGTATTAGTAAAGGAATTTCTGACCCACATATTCTGCTGGTGACACACCTACTGCGGTCTGACTCATGCCAGGGTGTAGCAACACTTCTTCAAGCCCCACGATACCTCCCAGTGGAAGGGATGGAGTCAACTCCTTGAATGTGTTTTAAGCCTTGCGTGCTGGGATGCCAGTTTCCATACCTTGTTTATACACAGACGACAAAAGACGGAACAATTTGACGGATCTCTTCACTCTCTACGTCCTGCCCTGTGATGGCTGGCGGAGTGTCTTCCAGCTGAAGCGACACCAAACATGTCCTCGGGTTAATAGTGAACGGGGCAGGCAGTTTCACGACCGCATAAACAAGAATGTGGACGGACATTGGATTATGGCGGTCATCATGACGGACTATAAATGAACACATACGTATGTATTCTCTCGTATCTTTGAGCAGGACGATATCGGCCTATGGGGTCAACAAATGGTAAAAACGCTACAGTAAATGACGCCACCGTTCAGGAGTCCTCGAGAAGACCCATCACTGTTCATTCAGACGAAACTGAAGCAAGTCAAAAAAGTGTTGGGACTGGACCGCACCCGACCTTAAGTAATCTGATGGAACCACCGGTGATGCATCGCCGCCACCGCGCACGGGAAGAGAGAGATATGAAAACTGGAAGGCTTTTACTTCTGATGGTGGAGTGGAGGGACTGGAAATGAATGAGCCTGTATGGTTTCATTATGGCTACAGAAATTAATATGCTAGTAGCTCATCGCCATCCATTAACCTGCTGGGAGCCTACTGGGGACTTGTGGAGAACCTGCTGGGGATTTGTGAGAATCCTGGTGGGGACTTGTGAGAATCGTGTCGACGATTTGTTAGAAGCCTTTTGAGGACTTGTGGGCAGCCACTTGTGAACTGGTGGAGAGCCTGTGGGGGAACCTGTGGGGTATATGTAAGAACCTACTCCCCTTACCCCTTTCACACATACACGTTGGGGGTGAGGGAGTCGTCTGACCTCCAGGGGTGGCCATCCTCTGGTGTCCTAGCCACACACTCCAGGGGAATATTCACACATTTGCATTACGCTACATGAATCTTGAAATCCATATCATGCACAGAGGAATGGTTCAACCCCCCTCGCTACACATGTTCTCTCCCACTAGCCTTCCCCGAGTAGTGTGTCTCTAGACATGTGTCCTCCCGCCAGCCTCCTCCATGTAGACTTTTCCCCTCCTAGGTGCTTTGTCCCAGTCTTTTCCCCTTCCAGGTGGTGTGTTCCAAGACTTGTCCGCTCCCAAGTGGTGTCCCTAGCCTCTTCCCCTCTCAGGTGATGTGTTCCCAGACTAGTCTCCTCCCAGGTGGTGTGTCGCAAGCCTTGTCCCCTCCCAGGTGGAGTGTCCCCAGACTTGTCCTCTCCCAGGTGGTGTGTCCCCATACTTGTCCTCTCCAAGGTGGTGTGTCCCCATACTTGTCCTCTCCCAGGTGGTGTGCCCTCAGACTTGTCCTCTCCCACTATACTCACGTAGTGCGTGTCATCCTCCTCGTTGTAGGCGAGTTTGACGATGCCGTAGGATCCCTGTAACACAAATAATAATGGTTACTTCACTGCTGGTACAACAAATAATGTACAGTGTAACACAGTCATCACTGGTTCACTGTACAATGTAACAGTGACGACGTCACTGGTTCAATGCACAGTGTAACACTGTCATCACTGGTTCAATGTACAGTGTAACATTATCATCAATGTATGGCGTAACACCGTCATCAATGGTTCACTGTACAGTGTAGAAGTCATCACTGGTTCACTGTCAAGTATGAGTCATCACTAGTGCACTGTACAGTGTAACACTGTCATCACTGGTTCACTGTCCAGCATGAGCCATCACCAGTGCACTGCAACACAGCGTAGCAGCGACGTATGAGGAAAAATTGTGTTGACGTGGAAAGAGAATATGATGGTCGGGTTTAAGCCATAAGAGCAGGGCTTTCAGAAGACTAATGCCCTCGACTGAACGTACGAGTGCAGGGACTAAATCACCAGAAATTTCCCCCGTGTGTGGCGTCCCATCCTCCAACATTATTGCCACCACCATCAAGTCTTCATCAATATGGACTCACGTATTATACACAGTAGTTACACTTAGTTCTCTTTCTCTCTTTTTTTTAATTGATTATGTCTGTCTTCCTCCACAGGGCGGGAGGGATACTGTTTTTGCAGTGTTCTCATATATGGACACGGAGGCGAGTCATAGGGTAGGTGAGGGTTCGAAGGTTCTGGGAGCGCTGAAGAATGTGTGGAAAGGGAGAACGTTATCTGGAAAAAAAAAAAAAAGGAATGGTTCAAGGTTTAATTGTCCCAGCAATATCACAGAGATGTGAGGTATGGGCTACAGATAAGGTTGTGCGGAGGAGGGTGGATGTGCTGGAAATGAAATGTTTGAGAACAATACGTGGTGTGAGATGGTCTGATCAAGTAAGTATTGTCAGAGTAAGAGGGATGTGTGGTAATAATAATAATAAAAAAAGAATGTGGATAAAGGAGCAGAAAAAGATGTGCTGAAATGGTTTAGACATATGAAGAGAATGGGTGAGGAAAGGTTGACAAAGGGAATATATATTTGTCAGAAGTGGAGGGAACAAGGAGAAAGGGGAGACCAAATCGGAGACGGAAGGATGGAGTGAAAATCTGAGCGATCGGAGCCTGAATATGCAGGAAGGTGAAAAGCGTGTACGGGGTAGAGTGAGTCAGAACGATGTGGTATACTGGGGTCGAGATACAGTCAGTGGACTGAACCAGGGCCCGTCAAGCGTGCCGGGTAAACCATGGAAAGGTCTGTGGGGCCTGGTTGTGGATAATGAGCTATGGTTTCGGTGCATTACACATGACAGCTAGAAATGCATGTGAGCGAATGCGGCCTTTCTTCGTCGGGAACACATATCTGTTCAAGCCATCTTGGCTACCATGAGAACGAATTGTGGAGGCCAGTGTCTTACTGTGACGCATTCTGGCCACGGGCGGAGGGTGTATGCGAGTGATGTATTCCACAGACCTGGGAACGAAGTAATGATAATAGATCATCATTATCATTATCAAAATGATTATTATTTTTCTTCTTCTTCTTATTATTATTAATATTTTTATTATTATTACCATTATTATTATCATTACTGAATAAACGGTTCTGTTGTATTTACGAAATTAGTTTGGCTCTGTGGCTACAGGTGTTGGTCAAATGAGGGGCTGACTTGAAAGCCCCACCTGGCCAGTCCCAAGGGCTTCCTCTGCCGGACCCTCACCCGAGCAGCCCCCCCCCCCCCGTCTCAGCTTGTGATGGGAAAGACTTCTCTATAAAATAAGTTCGCTAATTGAATCCGGTGGGTTCCATGATACTCCGCGATCCTCTTGGATCTGTATCAGACGCTCCCAATCCTTTATACATTGTGACAGAAGACCAGGGACGCGGCGCACTGGAAGGGAAACCTGGAAAAGTGAAGACAACAGTGTCACACGACCAGGAACAGTGTGACACTGTAATGTGTGGCGTGGTGGGTACAGCTGCTGCCACCTGGACTGTGACAGGAGCATCCATCAGGGAAGGCTGGCCGCAGAGCGCGCCGTCCGCTCCCGCCACTACTATCGTACCGTCAACCCAGCGCCCACATCCCCACCACCGACGCCTCCCTCCCTCCTCCTCCTCAGTCTCCGGCGGATGAAAAATGAGGCACCACAGCTGATGCCTCGCGTGATCCCCTTGTGGCCAGACTCCATACTCTGGTCGCTCAGCCCACTCGCTCCTCCCTGTCTCCGTCTGTCTGTGCATGAAACCTATATGGAATACAGGCAGCAAAAACCTCTAAAAGAAAGCTGAAGAAATGGCCAACAGCTCTCCCAGACGAACCTAAGAGTGCCATTAACGCAGCGTGCGCGCCAGCAGAAATTAGCACTTTTGTTAAGCAAGTACAAATATGCGGTAAGCACTACGCGCTAGTTCTGTTAAATGGCAAAACCTTGTCGTAGGTAGGTAGGCATTCTGTCTTCTCTCTCCATTTGGGCATGCGTGTGCATAAGCGTCGAGCATCCACGCATGCGTCTGTGTGTGTGCTTGTGTCTGTGTCTCGTATACACGGGCGACTGGATGGGCGGGTGAATCGTGCAACATTTTTCCATACATTTTCATCCCTCTAAGTCCTACATCATTTTGTAAACAGGAAATTACAATTCAGGAGCTCCATCCCTTCCCTAGCCGCCTTCAGGCCCGTCCCCATCCAAGCAACCCATGGCCACATCCCTCCCAGGCGGGCCACCCTAATCCCCCCTCCCAATACTGGACATTCAACAGCCTCCCGACAGCTCCCACTCGGGCCATCCGGCCCTCACTGGCCCACCCTGGCCATAGAGCCCCGGCCCCCGCGCCAGCACCCACATGTAATGGTAGAGTGTGGGCACCCCTCCAGCACGCCTCAATTAACGCCCTTTATTTGTAAACTAATTACCATTCGTCGGGAGTCGCATCCGGGTTTTTGTAATCTAAACTTGTGGCGTCTGCCTTAACTTTCTGTTGACGTGGTCGTGTCTTGTTATTAACTCTACTTGTGGCAGCAGTCCAGGAGTCTCTCCCTCGCCGTTTACTTAAATGCGCTTAAAAGAGAAACGAAAAACAAAAACAGAACCTGAATAGCAGTTAACGAACTGGGTTATAAATCATAGGTCTTTCGGGCCCCCCACGAAGTGGGCGGCATTTACCGCGGAGGATCAAAACAGGTGCGGCTACGTGACGGAGAGGACCGAGTGATTTGACGCACTCCGTCTGGTTGGCTGGGTCGGCCTGAAGCGACCACCACCACCACCAGCCCACGCACTCTGGGGAGGAGACCGAACACACACACACACACACACTGGTGGTGACGGCGGCGGCAGTACTGTGGGCGTGAGAGGCGGCCCGGGCCCTTCCCCAAGCCTCCTCACCTGTAACTAACGTCCTCCCCCGAGAGAAGACTCTCACTAATCTATAAACTCACGTGGTGCCCGCCACCCTCCCTCTCCCACCCACCTGCACTAGAGTGCCTCCCACGTCCCTGCCGCCTCACAACCTCACACACACTCCTCCCAACCATCTCTCGTCATACCTCCTCCGCCCGACACACAGCCCGTGATGAATACCACGCGCACGAAAAAGTGGAAAATAATAATAAACCTAAACAACAACAACTGCATAAAATAAAAATACTTCCAACACCAGAGTAACAATAAAGATAAAAACGTCGTCAAAAGATACGACCATGGAATAGAGAAAACGGGAGGGGACTTTGGTAGAGAGACGCCAGCTTTGCAGGAGTGAGAACATAATCCGATTCTAAATTCTTTTCATTTTTTTTTCATAGGTGTTGATGACAAACAGTTCTCTGGCCGAGTTTTAATTAATGCCGAGGGAGGGGAGGGGAGGGGGTCCGGGCGTACATACCCGGCACCACCGACATAATCAACTGGAGAGCAATTTAATCAAGACCGGACACAGCGCCAGAACCCTGAGCCGTGAAAAATAATTCGCGAGTGGCCGCCTGACTTGCCGGGTAAAGGTATATGTAGATGGTACGACACGGTGGGGTGGGGGCGTGGGCTTGGAATGCAACATTCGGGGGACGACGGGGTGGGCACAGAGGTGGGCTCTCTGTGATGACAGGCGGGTCGCTTGGTGGGCAGCGTAAAGGTGGCAGAATGAAGGATATATGAGTGGTGGTGGGCAGGATGGCTGGCAGGACGTGTGGGGGCAGGATAGCCATTTAGGGTTGGGAGGACGGTGGGCAAGGAGGTGCTGTGCGAGGAGCCGTCCGGTAGCATGGGCGGGGAGCGCTCACCCCGAACCGAACAGCGTCGATATGAAAGGCCACAACGGGTACTCCACCCGGCAAAACTTAACTGGATGTGGTATGGCAGAGCCTCCTTCTCCGGCTGCACTCCCCCCGTCAACCAATTAGCCCGATGCTGGTGCCCCTCCCTCCCTCCTCAATTTACCAACCAATCATTAACATCACTAATAACAGTACAATCACTTTTAACCCAACCACACCTTTCCTTGCTTAACGATGCTGCGTCAGCAACACACGACCGAGCCTTGGAGAGAAAATCCTCGCTTTGCTCCTACTGTTCCTACTTTTAGAAAGTGATAATACAAGAGGGCAAAATTTGCATACCCCAGGCTCCCACCCCGCTTAGTTGCCTTGAACACTTATCGGGAAAAAACGTGGAGTTTATCTTCTTCTACCTTACCCTAGCTGAAGCAATAACGATGAAATAATAATCATAAAATAATATTGAAAATAATGAAATACTTAGATAAAACACACAGAACAATATACCGGGAGGTTAAGGAGAGGCGTTACTGGATATACAGTTATGACGCGATTGTTTTGACCAATTTTTGACCACAGATTTTAAGTGAAATATCGTAGGCGACCTGTTACCTGAGCAACAGCCAAGTCTGTGCGGTAACACGGACCCCGACAGCCAAAAGTCTGTAGGGCAACACTTTGCTCATCAAGATGAATGAGGGTGATAATAATGGCGAAACCTTGAGTCTGTACCGTATGGTCTGTATACCACAATTATCCGGGATAAATACGGATCGATCGGGCACAGCGCCATCCTCCTCCAGCCTCGGGTTAAAATTACCAAGGAGAAAGATGTCCTTGTTTACGTTCATCTGAATTTGGTAAATTTCAATTCAATTAAAAAAATAATCTTATTCTCAGGAGAAAATGGAACCCATCCACAATACGGGGAAGTGCCCGCTTATCATAATATTACCTCCGAACATAAAGGCATTACAAGAAAATCTTGTTTACCAATTTCTTTCACCAGAGACACATTATGCATCTTTCATCATCGTCATCACAGTTTGAGCCTTAGTAAACTACCTTGAGTTTGGTTAACCTGCTGGTGTTCGTGAGAAGCACTACCACTCGTGGGTAAATGCCTGGCAGTACAATGGAACGTGATCAAAGTAACGCATTACCTGAACCAGCGAGATGTTGTCCCATGTAGACTCAAGTACTCAGTTACCCAGCCAGACCCGACTGTCCCCTGCTGAGCCATAGTCCGCTACTGTGGCTGCATCTGGATGTATTTACGCTACTATCCCGGCTAGACCGAGCCCAAATATCCCAGTGTGCCTCAGGGGCCCCCTATCCCAGCTGGGTACGCAACCCACAGTTCCAGCTAGTCGCGGCTCACCGTCGCCTCTATATCCATCCTACTATCTTCCCTCGACCCAACAGACCAATTCCAATGAGATTCCGCCGGGAGTACAAGGTAAGCTAACCCCTACCAACCCAGCTAAATCCTGCTGACTGTGGAAGCTAAAGACCTTACTCTCTCAGCTAGAGTGAGCCGAGTATCCCGGTGTGAGCAGCAGGGAAGAGCCCAGCTAGGAGCGGACGCAGGAATCAATAGCTGCCTGAAACAAGCACTTCTCTGCTCTCAGTGTACCGCAGCTGCCAGACGACCGCTGGATGCTGCTGTACCCTACTGTTCCTCCTGCTCGCATTCCCTGTAAGCTTTTCAACTGCGTCAAACTATACGCATCGGTCAAATTTCATGGGGGAAGCCAGAGATAAATAGGCATGTGGGCTCAGAGTCATGAAGTCGAGGCAGGTCCGGGTACAGTGTGGAGGAGGACCTGGCGCACACAGGCCGGGACTGGCAGGTGCTACTGTCCGGGGATTACATCTTTAACACGACAACAACTGCTGCTGCAGAGCCAAACTTTTTTAAATCATGCAGACTCCTCACCTCACCCACCTGGATCCGCTTCCGCCAAGGCAAGGGACAAGGAAAGAGGCAGCAGCAGCAGCAGCGCCTCGCATTAAGAATAACCAATTGTCATAGAGTCCAGACAATGAAGGCCTCAGTTCTACTGTTAGCAGTTTACTGGCGGAAGGATGAGTCTAAGGAAATTATCATTCATATATATATATATATATATATATATATATATATATATATATATATATATATAATATTTT
>JAYMFT010174632.1:0-12161 GCA_038088735.1 Panulirus argus
CCCCCCCCCCAAAAAAAAAAAAGAAAAAAAAAAGTGACCAGGCTACCGTACTGCTTCTTTGCTATCAGTCAATTTGAAGTTACTGTAACGCTACATCACATCCTGGCTGGTCTGGTACACTCTGTACATACCTGTACAGCCCCTTCTGAAATTCTTCTACGATACAGTCCGCTATTTCGAATACCAACGGGCAGGGCAATCCACTTGACAATTCTGTGCCCCAGATATTTACAATGTTTTCTCTTACTGTGCTCATTGCATTTTTCTAATTTCGTCGGTAATATAGTCTTCCATGCCCTGTTGTGTCAAAGTGAAGTTAATTCTGAGTGCAAATTGGAAACTGTTACCTCTCACAAATTTCTAAGTGTAAATTATATCGCTCTCTTGCCTGCACTGTCAAGAGAGAGGAGCAGCCTCAGTATCTTCGGTCGTTCCCAGTTATCTAGGTTCCAGACAGCGTCAGCGGGAGCCGTGCAATATATTCGTACACTTTCTAACACTGCAATTTCGCCTCCCTTGAGAGGCGACGTGAGCACACACAACAGTATCCTACTCGGCAAGAGAGTTATACCTCCTTGAATAGCGTCATCACTGTTTTCCTCTCCCTTGTAATCTTAAGGATCCGCAAATCCGGTCAACCATCTTTTTTTTTTTTATTGGAAGGGGCTGCTATCGGCAGCAACGCTTCGAAACCTGGAGGTCAGGACATCGGATATCATTACTCCGAGGTTTTAATATTACTCTGCTCTTCCCAGGTATAATGGTGTTCTGTTTTTCATCTTCCATCTCATCCCTCTAGAAATGCTGGGGACTTGCTGACATCATGTTACCCGAGTCATGGGGTACGCAGACTTTAAAAAAATAAAACACGTCAGCCTCATTTGGAAATCAGATCGTGCACAATAACTTGGTATCACTTCCGACTGAATAACATCTCCTTCCACATGAACTCTGCCAAAGAAACCCTGATATTGATTTGTACGTATCTGCAATGGCCCCCACGTTCGACAAGAGCTTCCAAATACGTATATATATATTCCTCAGAAGGTATCTTCCTCAACAGCATAAACGAAAATTCCGATCGTGTCTATTCCGATCCAGTGTTGAGAGTGGTCCCGTTCTTCATCTACTGGTGAAATATTCAACGCGATCTGGTGAATACGGCCGGGGGAGTTTATATATTGAACGCGAGGGTTATGGCGTTTCACCCTACCACCCCCCTCTCACTGCCACCTTACTTCGTGAAAATTTTATGCGCCGCTCACACACTCCGACCCAACCACCCGGATTCTCTCATCATCGATCCAACATAATAGGCTGCACCACAATTTTCGGCTCGCTCGAACGTAATAAACGTTCATTACATGTTTACTAAACGTAAAAAAAATAAAAACATTTAAAAGAATTATCATAAAAGAGCCTGTAAGGGAAAAAAAAATCTTTTAATTACATACTGCAAGAGGTAGAGAATTCTTCTACCGTTAAATGGTTGCATAAGAGCCCGTTTTCCGCGCCAGAGGCTATGGATACCTTACAAGAGCAGGGAGGAGCCCTCCTCCGCCTCCGAGCCCTCCGAACTGACGCGATGTTGTTGGCATTAGCCTGTATTAATAAGCTTAGTGTGGCCACCATGTGATAGGGAGGAATGTTAGTCCTACACACCTTACCCAGACGTGGACTGGGTCATTGGTATATGCTTAACGTGGACTGGTTCGTTGGTTAATATACTTGAAAACCACGACGCCATCGACAGTGGAAGGCCATCGCACTTGAATCACTCGGCGCGAGTGGTGGTAAACATTACATGTTGAATGTCTGATGCCAGGCCGAGCACTTTTAAGTAAAACCTTTATGACTCTACAACTTTAAGAATATTCCCCTAATGTTACCTAAAAGAAATAGCGGTACAAGTCTGAATTTACTAATTTTGCTGCAGTTTCGATAAACAGGGCATACTAAAATTCTTTCTTTTTTTAGAAAATACATGTATTCATGCAGGGCTACAACAGAATTAATTATATAAAGCCCTATATCATATACAAGTATGAAAAATCATAAAATCATCATAGTTCATATTTGTTACACAACGAATTAACAAATACTAAAAATCAATGACAAATAAGAATATGTATATCCTCAGAGTAACACAGCCAAGTTTGCGGTTATACACATGTAAAATAACTTGATGAAAGAGGTGTGGCAGACATGAATATTTTATTAACATTATTACAAAGTGTGACGTGTGAAGTAAAACCGGAACAGCCTAACTGCATGACCCAGGTCGTGCGAAGTTAACAACTTCCCACGTCAGAAGGAATTAAGATTAATTACGCGAGTTCAGCTGTTTGGGAAAGACAGCTAATAGGTCTAGTTATGAAATGCTTGCACAAGAGCCAATCCCGAAGCAATGGATATATTCATAATCCATATTCGGAAGGCATGAAAACTAAACAGCCTTTCCAAGTGACACACACACAAACACACGCACACACACACACACACACACACACACACACACAAAAGGCATAATTCTGAGCTCTGTTTATGGGAATGTAACTACAGTATCTTAAAAAAAAAGTTTACTTGCAATAGCTCTAGCCAGTCACCGGTATCCGAAAATAACAATGAGAGTTAAACAGCCTAATGAGAAGCACGATAGTTATGAAGACCCGACCTCAACATGAAAGGACCGTTCCAAATCAAAACTAGGAATAGACTGCGTCGTAAGGGCCGAGAAGGAATGGTATATCCCTCATGAAGATTACAGTACTGTCGAAGGTCATGCAGAGGGAGTCCCTCTCTGTAAAGATGGAACCGACGCACAATCCGTCAGTTAGCTTAACTGACACGGATATGGCAATAAATTCTAAATAAACTTGAATTGCGTCGTAATATAATTTGACATCTTTCTTTCAATCAGTGCAGTGTACGAAACTTTATCATGTTTAAGTTTCTATCTCTACCAAACACAGAATCTAAAATAATACACAGCGTGGAATTTATTCTCAATTCGATATGAAATAAACTGAGAGTTCATCAATGAGGCTACAGCACTCTGTACACCGTGATGGCTGTACATGCTCGTACGCGTAATCTTAAACAAAAGTCTCAAAATCTAAATTAAAATACTGGATAAGCTTCAAACTGTTCATTCTCCATCACTGGCAACTTACATCTCCATCAGGTGTCTAAATGACAAGCAGCCAACAAACAGTGGACAAAACAATACTGTACAAAATTGTAAAATTTTTACTGCTTTCTTCCTTCCCTCCTGTGTCAAGACATAACTCATGACTTGGACCGGTCTCCCGGCACATTTTATTCATAAATCACCCACATCGCCTTTTACATCTTAAAACTAATTAATTTAGGAAGACAGATTAGACTCACACAGCAAAACATTTTCAACACGAATTGCCGTTCTGTTAATTTGCACACAAGCGCATACCGAGGTCGCATGAAAACTACGGCAACCATTGCAATACGTGCTTCGTAAGGATACACCCACACAGCCTAGCATGTAACTGCAGCAACCATTACAATACGTGCTTCATATGGATATATCTATACAGCCTAGCCTTAGCTATCAGAATCATTATGTATGAATGTCACTCACTGCTGTATAATTACTAGCTTGTATTCATTTACGTCCTTGTTCTAGTTACCACTTCTTGACATTAAGAGTGATCATATATAATTACCACGGCCCTCGCTTCTCCATGACTTATACGAGGACTACATTAACTCTCACGGCTCTCGTTATCCAACGATGTGATGAGTAACTTGCAAAGCTATCGTCACCTTGTGGTATGTATATATTGTTACTTCCAACTAGCTACTCATTAAAATGCTTGCTTGCACAGACTGACCATTCCTTCAACTTTCCTATTCTACAATGTGACAATGACCCGCTCTCGGAAAGATGTATAGCTAGTCCTATCACTTGGCAGTTACTAAAACACTGTATGAAAATATCTTACAATAAGGGGTAAAGCAATCATTTTCAAGGGTTCATATTACTATAATAAAAGCTGTTGCATCATGATGATCTGCCGTTATATCTCAATACCATTTATCTTGCAGAGTTTAGCGGCGGTTTTGGATAAAGATGATGAAGATGTAAATTCTCTCAAAGAGGTGTAATCATACACATGGAATTAAATCATCAAGCACCACGAACGAAATGTTATCCTAAACAGTTGTTTTAAACGCGCGGGTATCAAAGCTGTTATACCTTGCATTCGTAATAATCATTACAATTAAGAAAACAAAAAGAGGCCAACTTATCGAACATTGGAACTTTAAAAATGCAAAGAATATTAGCGAAATAACGTAAAAAAAAAATTATTATTATTATTGGAACGGTAAACATAAACAGACAAGTTAAGTAAGAGGTGCCGATGCCGTGGAAACAGAATTGCGTTCGGGAGGCAGTCGCCAATCTTTTCTCCTACACCTTCGTTGTCAATATCAGCAGGAGTAAATCAGCTCGTGGCCTCGATAGCCTAGTTAATGTACTGATCATCATAAATATGTCACGCCGTGCATGCACACGGCCAAGACCACACGATGAGGAAGTATGCGACTGCAGGAAACATGAGGGTGTTCAACGGAGCGCAGGGTTCGGCTTTGCGTGAAAGCCTCAGGACGTAAAAGGATAGATTGTGTCGATCGTTCGAGCGTTGTGTGTAATGCACTGACTGATGACAACTGATGACCCGCACGCATTAACATGTGAATACCACGAATCGAAGACTGCTGCAAACATGAAGGGACGTGACTCTGAACTGTGAATTTATTTCCTTACTAACCACACACACATACATACCCTCCCCATAAACTGCATGCATAATATCTTTGGCGTTTGGTTCCTACATGTAAATGCATTTCATATATATATATTTTTTCTTCATTTCTTGTATGTTACCTCGGCCAAAATGCACAAGCCATCAACGAGGTCAGGGTAAAGGTCACGGGATCATATCGATATTCAATTCATTCATTCATTCCTGGACCTTCCATGGCCTCTCCCTGTCCTCCAGCACTAACCTGGACCCCATCTCCTCACCAAACACACACACACACACACACACACACACGCATCACCTTAATGCAAATGACAACCTGCTTCCTACGTTACCACATGGACTCAACATAAAAAAAAAAACTTCGAAATTCACCCTACACAGTTTCCATAAGTGAAACGAGAGAAAGTTCTACATACATATACATATTTGATTTGGCTGTTACAAACAACTATCAAAATACGACTTTTTGGATAAAATATTCATATATTATACACTTATTTTGTGTAAAGAAGAAATCTCAGTGTCAGAAAAGTTGCGTTTTATATAAACCAACGACAAAAAAATAGTTAAACCTTGCTGCTGGAGACCGGGAAAAAAAAAAAAAAAAAAGCCTGCAGAGCTTTCCTCCTCCTCGACCTTTGTGGTGGCCTCAGACGAGGGCGAACTGCAGGCCTTCCCTCACACCAACACCACACTGAATAGCAAGTCCGCCTCCGTGTTCCCAAGTGTCTTCTCTCTCTCTCTCTCTCTCCCAAGATTATTGATTTCCATGAGCCGTCAAAATCTTCGGTTAAAGATTCTCTCTCTCTCTCTCTCTCTCTCTCTCTCTCTCTCTCTAAAAGGCCAAGGATCCCTACTGCTTCAAGCTCTATCGGTCTTATCACCACAAACACTACTCCTCCGTCCCCAAGTCTCGTGGGGGGGGGGGGGTGGATCTCAAAATGTGAGTAGCCTCTGAATATCATTCACAGTACACGTCCTCATCTCACGCCCTAAGTCTTAAAGAATTGCGTCCCAAAACCTTCTGCAGAATGGAAGGAAAAAAAAAGGAAAGGTCACCATGATAAAGGGGAATGGGAGTGTTATGAACACCCTGCTCTGTTGTAAATTATTCAACCCGTTATTAATAAGAGAACGCAGCACACACACACACACACACACATCACCTTTCCCCTGAAAATATACCTGACTATGTAATTATCCTCTTCAAATTAATTCCACGTAATCCTCTTCAAATTAATTCTATGTAATTTGTGAGATTATATTTTCTTGGAGAGAGAGAGAGAGAGGGAACGACCGTGCTCTTAAGACTCGAGCGTATACATGCACTCGTACATGCACACAACCATAATGTAATTCGCTAGGTAAGGTACACAGTTAAAATACCGTAATTTGACACAAGAGATTGTATAAATACAGCAAACACATGGATCTCTCGGCTCTGCACAAGACTACCAAGTTTGTTAGCATCGAATAAGACTCAAACTCATCAAATGGATCGCCATGGGGATACAGGAATCCGCATACCATGATCATGGCATAATTTGCGTGCTAACTTACTTTGCACTAGGCCTTTCGCTGGCTTACGGCTCCGTTTTTCTAACTCCCAAAACACCTCGGCTTGCGACCCAGCTCCCTTGCTGAGGGAGTGGCCTGTTTGAATACCCCCTTCTGTTTATCATAACCCCAGGATCTCTCTGTACGAGAGAGTCCTGACGCAACACGAGGTTGCGTTACTTCCAGCAGCAGGGAAATGTGGACACCTTTGGAATGAGGTCTTTGTCCACTCTGTACTACCCGAAGGTACAGAGAGGTGACTTTTCACTCGCGGTGTGTAACCTCATACAGGCGGGGTCCGGTAACACCCACTCTTGAATATATCAACGTAGGTAACGAAACTAAATCCTTAAAGCCCTTCCCACATATGGCCATAAAAAAAAAAAAACTTGCTAAAGTACTGTCGAATAAATAATGAAAACAAATATCTTGCTGATTCCTAATTGTCAAACTCCCGCATACACAGTAAATCACAGTACGGTATATCTTCGTCCGTAACAAAGTCCGTAACAAAGTGCAGAAGCTCAAGAGGGTATCGCAGGGCAAGCGACACCGGAGGCAGATGACTCCTCCCCTCTAGCGTGTGTGTGAGGGCCCATCTTCGCGGGGCAACTAAATCCACCACCATCCTTAGTGCCGCAGCACCTGACAGCATTACTCAGATCAGGTAATAAAGGCTCACTGACACCGAAAGGCTCCGAGATGGAGCGGACGCTCTGCCCCAAATAATTGAGCGTCGTCGCTAGACAGCTCGCTCGCGGTCCAAAAAAAAAATTTGCGCCTCCTCTCGCCGTCCCCCCCTTGATACGACGGTAACCTCTCTCCCGAACGATCGCCGGTAAATAATAATCCTGCGCGTGAGGAGATTAAACCTGTCCTACAACGTTCTCTCGATGCACCCGCTCGCCTAAACTTGATCCGGGAGATGAGGAGCCTAGCTCGTGCTAAGCCGCTTACCTCACCGAGACCAACCGACTACGGGACAGCGTATATTAGCAAGGTCGCCTCACAGGCCTGCCTAAATGCTAACAACAGCCCAGGCGTCCTTTTCTTCACAAAGAGGATTATATCTTGACTGTCCCTTTAAGGACTGAGTATTAACGAAATACCAAGTCTTTTATCTTGTCTTTAACGTAGTTATGGAATAGTCTTTATCTTTTAGCTAGAGGAGCATGAATATTAAGCTACAGATACAGATTACCATAAAAGTTATAAAGAGATACACAGAGCGTCTGGGCACACGTAAACCCTACAGTTACGACACAACGGTACTAAACGAGAACTGGAGTTGCGCAATCGTTAACGTAGCGAACTCCAAATTGCGACTCGTAATTTCCCTCAATCAATCGATGTCTCTTTTAAACTCTCCCGGGGCGTAGGCTGGTTTGAACTGGCAGAAAAATAAGAGAGAGAGAGAGAGAGAGAGAGAGAGAGAGAAAGCACACACATCACCTTTCATCTGGAAGGACCAGTCTGGCAGCGGTCGATCGACTGCGCAACTATTTAAAGGGCATCATTAAAAGCAACTCACTACAATCAAAGAGCACCTTATTAATGCAGTAATTGCCTGAGATCTTTCCTCCTGCCTGAGAAAAAAAAAAAAAAAGAAAGACACAAAGAATTCCAGTCCCTTTTGCTCCATCAAATGCACGTTAACGTCAAACGATACCTCCTAATGTCGTTCTAGTCCGAAGAAAAATCAGAGAAATCATGAGTGAAAAACTACGTCCACACAGCTCTAAAAGCGGTCTTCACACTTTCAAAGCGACAAAATATGACACACGGACGAAACAATACGAGAGCGCACCGACCTCTTAAGAGTTAATAGGTGGTCATTAGGAGCCACGTCCTTCACTGGAGAAAATCTGACATACGGACGAAAAAATACGAGAGCGTACCGACATCTTAAAGCTAACGGGGTGATCATTATGAGACCTATCGTTCACTGGTGTAAAGATTATTCTTGTGCAGTGTGCACAGTATGCGCGGGGTGGTTGATCGGCGCCCTTTGGCGGACCACCACAACTACATCCCTGCCTCGTTTGCATGCGACCCCAAAGTCGATCATAACAACATTTCCACAGCAGATACCTCCCTGGCCTTCGGGGGGGGGGGGAGGATCGATCCCTTCGTTCCTGGACTCCAGATGTATGAAACTCGCCTCGGTATCGGCAGCAGAGTTCGTCTTCCGTCCCCCCAGGCTCTGGGGAGTTGACCACATAGTTTATTTACACAGAGAGGATTATCAATAACACTACCACGTTAACTCCAGGATCCATGAGGGTTCAAAGGCGGCGCTGCTTCCAGCAGCAGGGGTATGATGGACTCCTTCGGAGGGTGGGAAGTCCCTCGACAAGACGGTACATCCTTTGGTCAACAAGACGATAATACAATCTTGTGAACAGGTGACTTTTCACTCGCGGTGTAAGCTTAAGCAGGCGGGAGTCCGGTAACGCCAGTAAGGATCATAATCCCAACAAATCACATCACAAATTGGCAGAACCAAAAGGCATTCTGGTAAACAATGTATCTCAGCGATGACAAATACAATAAAGAGAGTGTTTTTCTCTTTCTATGTCTCTCTCTCTCTCTCTCTCTCTCTCTCTCTCTCCATTTTTGTCTTTCTGTCAGTCTGCCTTTATCTATTCGTCTTTGTCCTTTTTTTTTTTCCACTGATTCCTTCTCCCTGTCTATGTCTTTCCACCTCTGTCTGTCATTCTGTCTCAGTTTCAGTCTCTTTTTTTTTGTGCCTGTCTCTCACTGTCATCTCGCTCTCTAACGTAGATCTCCTCCCCTAACGTCCCCCGTATCTCCCCCGCAAGAGCCAGCCAGTGCTGGAAAGGGTGTGATATTTCACACCGGACGATCCCATAAGCGCGAGAGAGAGAGAGGGGGGGCAATGCCTACTCTGCGCTGGAGCCGGATTTACGCATCCGTCAATCCCCCTCTCAAAGGCACGACACTTAAAAAACGTACCTCATGAGCACTACGGGTGTAAGGGTCTTTTGACCTCTCACCCTTAAGGGTAAGGTCAAAGACCGGGCACATTACATCCAAATGGTCAAATAGTCGTGCTCAAGGGATTAATTTATGAGGCCTGATAATTATAATCAATGGTGTGAAATTAAGCTGGATTACTTTCAAACTTACTGAGAGTGGGCGTCAGACTTTAAAGATGGGGCCAAACGATAGGAAAGGATTGTCCACACACACACACACACATATACACACGTGCCTCCGTGGTGCAGTGGGCAGCATTACTGACCACGAGTCGGTATGGACCAGTCCGGGGTCGGACTCGCATGAGTTCGAATCCTCGGCGTGGCAGTGAGCCTACATCCAACCCAGGTGTTCATCCTCCCCCTCAGGACAGGTCGATAAATTTGTGTGTGTGCTATTCGTGTGTCCCCGAGTTTAGTTTCGTGCCGTGAGTTCCCGTGAATGTCTTTTCTACTTCCATCGTGTTCCGTTTCCACTCCTTCCCGTCACTCGGCTTTTACCCGATTCCGCAGCCGGGGTTCTATCTCGAGGTGGATCGGTGTCTCCGTCTGTACGTTAAGTCTTGAACTCACAACGTACGGTAGGCTTCCGGACGAAGTTGAGGGGAGGGTGGGAGAAGAGGAGAGAGGAGAGTTTCAGAAAAATTCTTAACTCTGCATCGCATGAGAGGACTTCTGATCAAGTCGCTTGTTCATGCGTCGCATCACAAGGTCGAACACGTGGTCCAATCACACGTCCATACGTCGAATCACAAGCTACGAACATGATCCAATCACACGTCGATAACTGGAATTTCAAGCCACGAACGTGGTCCAATCACACGTCCATACGTCGAATCTCAAGCCACGAACATGGACCGATCACACGTCCATACGTCGAATCTCAAACAATCAACAAGGTCCAAGCACACGTCTGTACGTCCAATCCCAAAATATGAACACATTGTCCAATCACACGTCCTTACGTCGAATCTCACGTTACAAACATAGTCCAATCACTTGTCCATACATTGAATCTCAAGCTACGACCATGGTCCAATCGCAAGTCCTTACGTCGAATCTCAAGCTACGAACACATGGTCCAATCACACGTCCATGAGTCGAGCCACAGGCCAAAAAGAGCGGCCCAGACACACTCTCAAATCCCACCCCAAGTTCAGTTTCGTGCCACATCCCCAGGCGAGTCGCTTTCTCTTGTAGACTATCAGTCACACTACGTCAGGCCTCATACATCATCCTCTTGTCTCGAAACCAAAAACCCGAGCCAAATTCGAACGTACAAGATACCTCGCTGATGCAAATACAGATACTGACTTCTAGTTCGACTTGTCGAGATGAATCACTGCCCCAGAGTCTTAGCTCAGCCTTAGGGTGAAAAGTGGTGCCGTGTTTATTGAACTGGTGCGCTGGCTTTACGTCCACATTCTTTACAAAAAAGAAATATACGTGCATATATCCCCAACGGATATCCAATCAACCTCGTACGATTTCTCACTTCAGTTGAGCCTCTTCTCGTGGGCAACAATGACATGAAATATGTATCAGGTCTGCCTGAACGTATTCAACTCTCGCACACAACAGTCGTTTTCCAACTGAAAAAAAAAGAGAAAAAAATCAACTGAATCACGTCTTACTTCTATCCAGTTTCCTCAAATTATCTTGTAAATCCGAACCTGACGCAAAAGTCAAGACCAACCATTAGTCTCTAAACACCCGTGTGCGCGTGCGTACGTCCGCACCACACAAGACGAGTAACCGACAGTGTGTTTGTCCGGGACACGCGGACTTGCAGGCCAGAACCTCAAACAGACTGACTGATCAGAGAAGCAACACCAAATAATCAAGCCTCAGAGGCAGAGACGAGACTCAAAAATTAACTTGAGACAAATGTACGACACATTACCTAAGTTATAATCTAACTTCCTAAAGTATCAGGTTCTATAGATTCTAATCTTAACCTTTTACCTACCTACTTTCGGATGTCCCATCTGCGTAGCTCCCGCAGCGATCAGGAAGCTATCCACGTCCAACGGGTGGAACCCCAGGGTAAGGAGTGTGACGCGATGTGTGTATGTCAGTGTGAGGTGAGCGCATGACAATACTTTAAGATTAAATATTCAATGTCTTCAGTATGGAGGATGCGTACTGGGCATGAGGGAGTCTTGTGATATGATAAGTCGGTGTTTGTCATGTTGGAGGGATGGGTGGTGTCCGGGGAGCAGACGAGAAAGTGTACCTCGTGCATGTCTGGGGAGGGAGGTTCCAGACGGGAGTACGTCTGATGAGGGTGGTATTATTATTTTTCTTTTAACTTAAACGGCACCGGCAACTAAAGCCCTATATATCTATCTATCTATCTATCTATCTATCTATCTATCTATATATATATATATATACCCTAACCTGAACCAGGAACCCTTCTATTTCATCGACCAAACCCTTGGAGTGGATGAACAGCTGGGCTTACTGTGGGCCGACTGCCGCAACCAAGATTCGAACCCATGCGCTCGACTTTGGTCGACACGTGAATGCGTCACGGTCGGGAACGCTAACCGCTACACTACATACGTATGTCAGAAGGGCCGAGTATGCGCGCGCGTCTGGGGGCAGCGGCCACCTCTCTCTCTCTCTCTCTCTCTCTCTCTCTCTCTCTCTCTCTCTCTCTCTCTCTCTTTCACACAACCACACTGGCTTCTGATGGAACCTGGCGACGACGACGATGACTCCTCTTTTCTCACCCACCCTCGAGACATCACAGATCCAATCTCTTGATCCACCCCCCCCCCCCCCCCCCCCC